>CM065378.1:39612500-39625000 GCA_033060915.1 Euryodendron excelsum | reverse complement strand
AAAACAAAAATTAAGTCTTTAATGATGAAATAACTGGGGCAAAATTATAATTTTTAATCAACCAATTTTAAATTAGAGATGACATCTCAATTTTAATTTATTCAGAATTTAATATACATACAGCATATATAGTATATATACCTCATATTATGAGTAAAAGGCCTGGGTCAATCCCTTTTGTTTGAGGCCCAAACCACACTAACCAGTTAAAAACTGGAAAGTGGGGTCGGGGAATTTAAACCCAGGCTGGGTCAATCCCTAATGATCGGAATATTGGTGATAATCATCAAATCCCACTTGTGCATGGAATATATATATAATTTGGTCATCACATGGATTGACTTACAAGGCAAAAGTGATGTGAGTGCACTCTCTTTCCATTTCACCTACAAGTTTGGTTGTCACTACTCCTCCATTTGGTGGCCTTTCAATCAAAAAATATACACCAATAGAGACCTATTTCCACCCACTTATATATGTATGTGATGTAAGATATGTCATATATGGCCCCATCTGTTCGATTTTCAACATTTTCGTACAAGGCCTTTGAACTTCTCCAACTGCTATCCATGTGAGCTGTTTCTCTCTCTCTCTCCCTCTCTGATATTTTCCTAGAATCAGCTGCCTTCCAATATATTTTTGTTTAGTTTTTTTCCATCTCTCTCTCTCATATTAATTTTTCTTTCTTTTTTAGTTGGACAAAGAATTTATTTAATACAAAAACAAACTTACGTCCTTAGAGGAAAGAGTCTAAATAAAGGAGACGGTTTAAAAAAATCCTATTTTTACCTATAGTTTCAAAAATATATCGTAACTTACCTTCCTAAAAATTTAGAAATAACCATTTAAACTTTGTCCTTAAAGATAATATATTAACTTATGCATATTCTATATATACATGTATACATATACAGAGACAGAACCAGAATTTTGTTTTTGGGGTGCCAACTTTGCAACAAATTTTTTTTCTATACCCCCAACCCTATATATAATTTCACTCTTGTATATATATATATATAAGTCAAGTATTTTACAAAAAAAAGTTTTCTTGATTGTAATTAATGGTTGCTCTCCTAGATAAATTTATTGGCTGTGCCACTGCCTCCAACCATACATTAAAAGCATCAATGAATAATGTATGCTTAGCAAGAGGGCAATTTTCAATCCCCACATCCATTTTTCTTGAATTACTTGCTTTCCACCAGCTTTGTTTATATAATTCAAGAAATATATATATATATATATATATAACTTGAATCCACGCATAGGATTATACAACCCTAGAGTATGCCAAAGGTTAAGGTCAAACAAGGGCATCAATATAAAAAGCAAATGGAATAGCATAACAGTTGGCATTAAGTGGTCATCAAGACTTTTGCATATTCTAGAACATGGGGGTTTTGTATGCTGCCCCAGGACTAGGGTGCATGTTGGGTCTGGTGAGTTAAGAGTATGCATGAATCCTAGTTGTATCGGGTAGTATATTGTTTTTATCACCAATTTATTATGGGGGACTGTTTTGAATTTATTATTATAAATATTATATGTTTTTGCAAAAATATGTTTTTACTTACAAAAACATACTGCTAACTTGTTACTCAACCATAATATATATTTAAAATATTTAAAGACATATTAGTATATCTAATATATGTTTAATATAAGTTCTAATAGAAATTAACCATCACATATAAAAAAAAAATTTAGAATAGATTACACGAAATTTGATACCACCTGGTGAGTTCAGTAACGGCCGGTATGGAATTCAACCTTTTTTATAACGTACTTGTACTGCTCAATACCAACCATGACTATGGCATGAATTACTTCTGAGAGAGAGAGACAGAGAGAGAGAGAGAGAGAGAATCATCTCCTTGCTAGATTTGGAGTAGGAAGGAAGGTGAGAGTGGCATTTGAAATGCTTAACATGTACGATATAGCATTTCAATATTGAAGCTTCACTTCTCATAACTTGGGTTACAAGGCTTAATTAGTCCATATTATTAGATCAATGAAAAAAAGTTTGTAACGAGGTCATGCGCGGTGCTGTAATTACCTAAAACAGAAGGATATTGTAGTGAGTAACTCGATAATTAATATTTTCATCATAAACCAAATAAAAAATAAATATTAGTGGGCGTCATGAAATTAGGCAAATGGTAACTTTAACCGCATGAACCATAATTTTTGCCATACGGATAATAATATTAATTGTTCGTATGAATCGTAACAATTAGAATGGTAACTCTGACGGCATGAATTGTAAGTAACGGACCACACGAATACTTTAAGTGAAATAATTATATTAATTTTTGTCAGTTTGTATATGTGATTGAGAATAATAATGAATTAAATAATTATCCACGAAGAATTCTAAGGAATTACAGCTGTTAATTTCTATTCTTTTATGGACATTATAGTTTTTATTATCCTCTTTCTTGGAATTTTCAACCCCATGTCTTATTAGCCAAACCATTAAATGGCATTTTCCCTTTGGCATATATGTTCAAAATTGCCTCATGATGAGTTAATGATCTTATCCATATGATGCTCTCCAAAACAACACAAAACAAAATTGAGGATGATTGTAAATCTTCAACATAAAACTAAGTTGAGAATGATTATAAATTTGAGTGCCTTATACTCAAAATTCAAATCATCTCTCTCTCTCTCTCTCTCTCTCTCTCTCTCTCTCTCTCTCTCTCTCTCTCTCTCTCATTGTTCACCCTTCCCATCTTATTGGCCTTTGACTGCTGCCAATTACTAGTATTGATTCTTTCAGAATAGAATGGGTTTAGGTGGGTTAAATATAATTCACATCCAGAATATCTTAATATCTTTACATATATAGCAAGTTAATTACATTATGAAGAGAACCAATAAAATATTAGGATAATTACACTTCAGCCCCCTATATAATTTGAGTGAATCTAACTAGAAAATGAATTAAAATCTTTAAAATTAATTAATTAATGTTTCAAGGATACTCTTATCATTTTATCTCTCTAACATAAACTATTAAAAAAATAATTTTTTATTTTATGTCAAAATAAAAGATTGACTTTTGAAATAATATTTTTATCATTTCATCAACTAGGTCAAGTTCCCAACCCCATTTTATACATAATTAAAAAATCACAACCAGACCAATTCTACAAATGGCTAGCTACATTAGGTGTGCAGCAAGGTGTCACCTTACTAATGCAAAAAGCAAACTAGATTAGAATTCTATTTTCAAGAAACAATAAATAAATATAACTAGCCGTATTTTTTTTTAATTTTTTGTTTTGAGTTTTTTCTTTCCCTCAAATTCCAACACATTGGCTGCTTTCCCCTTCCCCAAAAGCATTGACTACTCCTGCACCTGCATAATAAACCCTTCATTAATGTTGACTTCATCAATTTTCCCAATCAATTCTTCATTCCTTTTCTCTAACGGTCCATTTATACTTTAAATATTCTTGTAGGTCCTTATACTAAGATGGTCCATGCATTCTCACGTTCTTTTATTCTTGTAGCCTCTTTTGTGTTTATTTTCAAAGTTTGTTCCACGGATTAACATACACAAAAAATTTCATCTACTATTTGAAATTTGAAATTTAGACTAGATATAATTAAACTTGAAAAATTAATAAATAAATAAAACTAAAATCACACAGAGATGAAAATCTTAGTACAATAATCTTACTACTTTTAATATTGTTGTTTCAAATATATATTTATAAATACATATATTTGCTTTTTTAAAGCATGTTTTGACTCAATTATAAGGTTATTCTTTGTAGCTTGCCTTTACGAGTTTAAACCACGTAAATAATCTCATCATTTGTGTGAAGATTGAATTGCATACGTCTGACTCTCTTAAAACTTGGCTATTTTTATATATTTTGTTTTTATTCTGTTTGGGTCGAGCTTCTAAAGAAAGAAAGGAACCACACATGATTATTTTTATATATACTAGAGAGTAAGGCCCAAGTTATGTGTGTGTAACTCTTCACTTGTAGCATATTTGAGACATAAAAAAAGGAAAAAAAACTCACATTTAATTGTGAAATTTAAATCGTCAAAATTATCCTTAATTATTTTAATTGATAAAGCAATATAAATTCAAAATTTTTTAGGACATTTGGGCTAGAGAAAAAGATGTGCTTATCTTTTAAGAGTAATTATACTTTATCCTTTGTAGTTTGAACCAAAATTAAATAATTTTTCTGTAGTTTAAAAGTAACGACATGACCTTTGTGTGGTTTGAACTTATTTATAAAATGTATGAAAACTGTTAAATTTAATGAAAATTTAGTCATTGATGTATTTTGGTTATTTTGTATCTATAAATTAGAACATCAAAATACGATTTGATAAAATAACAAAAAAAAAATCCCTCAAAAGACAATAATTTATTTTGATATAAAATGATTAAATTGTCTTTTTGATGTTCTAATTTAGAGAGATAAAACTACAAAATATCTATATGACAAGATTTTAGTTAAATTTTACAATTTTTATTTATTTTGTAGATAAATCTAAACTACATAATAGTTATGTATTCACTTTTAAACTATAAGAGGATAATCTAATTTTAATTTAAATTACAATAGGTAACTTATAATTATCTTTATCTTTTATATATATATATTTTTCGTTTTGGGTCGGGCTTCTAAAGATATTTCTTTTTTTTTTTATGGATTTCAAAGATATTTTTTTCGTGTAATAAATAATGATGAGATTAGTACCAAAAAAATTAAATAAAAAAATAATAAGGAGATAACTTTTGCGCCGTATGAGAAGGTTAAGCAAATAAGCAATGGCATGTCGAAATTCGCCGAATTGGCACATTCGTATTTTGAACCAGATCGATGCCCATTTCCCAATCCGTATACGTGGCATGCCCTCCAGAAATCCGGTAAAGCAGTTAGCCAAACGGCTCAACCTCCGTCGTTTTGTGCAGGACCGTTACTTTTCAACCGTCGGATCAGAATCCAAAACCCTAACCCACCTCTGGTTAATCCAACCCGAGGTTTGGCAACCCATAGAATAATCCTTCAAAAATAACCCCTAGACATTCAATTTAATTACCAGTCGGCCAATCCTCTCTGATCTATAAATGAAGCATTTGAGGGGAGCTAGGTTTGCCAAATTGCAGAGCCCTAGGGCCCTATAGGGAAATAGAATAATATTTTCTCTCTCTCTCTCTCTCTCTCTCTCTCACACACACAACAATGGCGACCTCTTCTAGAAGATCAAGCGGCCCAGTGCTACCGATCGCATCGGCCTTTCAGAGATCAATCTCACCCTCCGGTCGGTTTGGCTCTTCGTCACCGTCCGATATGTCGTCGTCTTCCTCGCCCTTCTATGCTTCGTCGACGAGCTCTAGCTTCTCTTCGTCTCACTGCACCGGTTTTTTCCACCGGCCCACCTCTCCGACGCGCGTGAACCTCCATGGATTCGCGCCTTTCGCTCCGTCGGTGCGGTTCTCCATTGACAGGTCGAAGTCTCCCGGTCGCTCGATGGCGGTCTCGCCTCGAGATCACGTCGTCCGGAAGCAGAACAACAATCCGTTGTCGAATATGCCGAAGAGGACGTGTATGTGCTCGCCGACGACACATCCGGGCTCGTTCCGGTGCAGTCTGCACAAGAATTGCAACACCGGACACTCGATCTCGTACTCGCAGAACCGGTTGAACGCTCGCAGATCGGCGATGACGAACTCACTAGTTCGGATAGGAACCGTGGAAGGCGACTTGGTGAAGCGAGCGTTGGCGCAACTGATTCGCCCTTCATCGCATCAGCAAAGGCGGAGAGATGATTTTCAGCGAAGGCCGAGTAGGCTTTCAATCATGTCCAAAGCCGACGATCTGTGATCCCTGATGGTTTGGTTACAGGTTGGTCCTTTTGAACTATAACATCTTTTCTGTCTCCCAGACAGATTCCAGTGAAGGCTTAGCCAGATTCCGGCGACGCATCAGATCCCGGCTGAGATGTCAAGATACCCGGCGAGTTTCGATGGGCGACTCGAATCCTTGAGAATTTTTTTTAGACCGGACGAAGCAAAACAGTGCCTCACACCCCTTGTACATATGATTTGAAGCATTTGATTGCTATTGAAGGACATTTTGGGACATTTACAATCAATTCAAACTAATACAGAGCTTAAAATCAAGATTAAGATCTAATTATGGTGGTGAACAACTTTGAGAATTGTTCCAAATTAATTGAGATTTGTTGAAGAGTTGGTGTTTGGTTTGTGAAGCCAATAGCCATGGCATGTCCCGTTCCGTTCCGTTTTGTCTATGTTCGCAGCGTTGGGATTTACGTTGTGTGTGCCGTCCCGTTCGCCGTTTGGTCGTGACGTATTTTCGCCGTTATCGTATTTTGGGCGTATCGGTGTTACGTATACGTCCGTCTCGTATATTTGCGTTGCATTTCGTGCAAGGTACGTTTACGCTTCGTCTACTTTTCTTGTTCTGTTTTGTTTATTTAAATTTGAATTTTTTTAAAATTGTTTTTGCAGGTATGACGTTACAGATTTGAACTCGGGACTTATTTGAATTCATACTTGAAAATATAAACGGACTTGGAAACTTTTGATACCTTAGCGTTGGCATGGGGATATGCAACATAGCCCAATAGAGAGAGTTGCCGGACTGGAGGAAGTAAAATGAGGAAAATGGATTTGCTTTATGGGCAAGAACTTACCATTAATAAACATCGTTAAATTTTAGTTAAGTATAAAATAAAAAAAAATCTCTATAAAAAGGTTGCTTGCATTTAAACGAGAATAAACAAAAAAAATCTCAATAATTAGTGATAGAATATGGGAACCAGCTGGCACCTATGTAGAATAAAGATTTTGCAAATCAGGACCAACTCACTAAAAGTAGTAGGGCCGAGCCGACCTCTCAAAGAAAAAGATTCAGAATAAGTCACAAATTGAACTTCACGAAAGCAAGTTCACTAAAAATGATGGTGCCGACCAGCTTAGCAGCTATTGAAGCACTCTCAAAGACTGAGTTTGACCTGGAGTAGAACTCTTAAAGATAAGTTCAATCTATTCATAAACTCACCCAATAAAGATATACTCCTAGAAGGAGAGAAAATACCATAAGGAGTACGGTCACTGAAATTTATAAATACATCATGCTATTAAAAACTAAGGTACGCATAACTGAAAGGGAGTATAGATTTCTTTCTTTTAATACATTGAGGTTAAGTTTGTTTGACTTGATTTTTAAAGTGCCATCAGTCAAAAAATGGTCGACGCATTCTTATTGTCTCTGCTCTTATAGGCTTTTTAATGTTCATCTCGGTGGTTCGTGGAGCAAATCAAAACTTACAAAAAATCTCCACCACAATTGGCGCTTTCTGTGAGAGACTTAGAAAAAGATAAACATAGGGAGTATAGGGGCGGTTCTCAAAACTTCAAACTCAAGAAATTACGAGGGATAGAACCATGTTGTTCTTGATGGTGAAGTACCCTGGGAGTTCTCGGAGGACTCATGTCGTCGTTGGGTTTGGGAAAATCGGCAGCTTCGTTTGGAGGTGCATCACGTAGTGCCCGATTTATCGGTAAAGGAGGACCGGCGAAGACCGCTTACAATGGGGAGCCCTTTGCGGCCCAACAATCCTCCTCGAAGGAGCTCAAGAGTGAGTTGAGAAGATGTGACTAGGAGATCTCTGACTTGAGAATGGAAATCAGAACAATCAGGGATGAGGTTACTAATCAAGAAAATCCGAAAGAAGGGTGAAGCTGGCATCGACGAAGAAACGAAGATTGGTAAAAGTACCACTCAAGTCACAAGAAGTGGAGGATGGATTCTAGAAGCTCGAGTGTCCCTTTTGTCGGGTGTCCCAAAAGTCACACCTCTAACACTAGCCATAAGTTGGGTTCCCGCACTAGGTACCGACATCAGGAGCGAGGTCAGTCGCACGATCGAAAAGATCGAAAAGAGCTTATGAGATGGCTGAATAACCAGCTGGAAGAAAGGATCATACATCCAAAGGGGAGAACGGCCTGGGACGTGGCGCGAAAAGCTCTAGAGCAAATAACGTCTTCCTCATTCACGAAGGAGATAGACAGGCGCAGAACCTCCTCAAAAATTTATGCCACCAAAATTCACTCCCTACGACGGGAAGTCAGATCTCATTAGTCACATCATGTACTACAAGTAGATAATGGCCTTGTGGAGTGGGGATGAGTCCCTGATTTGCCAAGTTTTTCCATCCAGCCTAGGGGAATCAGCCCTTCGTTGGTTTGACAAGCTTCCCTCAGGAACGGTCGGTAGCTGGAAACAATTGGTCGAGCTCTTCACTACAAGATTCATAGCCAACATCAAGCAGCCAAAGGAAGTAAACTACTTGTTGACGAAGCAGAAGAAAATAAGATAAAGGATTGAGGCAATATGCAAGGCATTATTGGGGCCTACAATGAGATTGAAGAGTGTAGAGAACAACTTGCAGTTTCATAATTTAAGATTGGCCTGCCCAGGGAGCACCGCTTAAGACAATTCCAGACAAAACGACTAGTGCTCGGCATGCCCGAGCTCATGGAGAGAATTGAGCAGTACTGTCGGGTAGAGGAAGATTTGTTGTCGCTTGACTAGGGGAACACTAACGGCGAAATTGGCAGCATGGAAGGAACCATGAGGGGCCAAGAAGCCCTGACGAGATGAGGTCAATGATGGGGGCAGGAAGGCCTTTAAGGGCATAAACATAGTATTCAAAGAGCCGATCTACAAGATACTGCCTCAGATAAAAGACAAGCTCTACTTCAAGTGGCCACCAAAGATGGGAGGGGAACCGAACACACGGGATCAGAGAAAATTTTGCTTTTACCACACAAAGAGGGGCCACATGACAGAAAGTTGCAGGTACTTCAAGGATCACCTGGAGGACCTGGTAAAAGCAAGGCACCTTAGCCAATACATTACCACACAAAAACGAAGGAGATCCCTTAATGAAGAGCTAAACGGAAACCAGGACCTTTCCTTGTATATCTCCATTTAACGATTAGTAACTCACCAACAAAGATGGTGCACTTTTCTTTAGTCAAATCTTTTCAATAAAGCTCAAAACTAATTAAGGGTGACAAACTATTGGAGAGGAAAGGGAACACAAAAAAACCCAAATGTTCATCACTTGGTCATGTCTAAGTCTGGCAGGTAAGCTCAAGAATGGTCAACCCGAAAAACTAAGTGTAAAAGTTTGGCCCTGCCTAAGTCGAGTAGGTCGGCTAATGAATGTCAAAGCAAAAACCAAGTGTCAAACTTTGATCCTGCCCAAGTGGGGAAGGTTGGTCAAAGAAGGCCAAAGTAAAAAACTAAGTGTCAAAGCTTGGTTTTGCCTAAGTTAGGTAGGTCGGCTAATGAAGGTCAAAGTGAAAAATCAAGTAAGAAAGCTTGGTCTTGCCAAAGTTTAGCAAGTTGGCCCAAGAATGGCCAATTCTAAAAAACTAAGCAAAGAGCTTGGTCCTGCCTAAGTTTGGCAGGTCTGCCCAAAAATGGCCAACCCCCAAAAACCAAGCAGAGAGGTTGGTCCTACTTAAGTTTGGTAGGTTAGCCAAAGAAGGTCAGAAGAGAAAAACCAAGCAGAGAACTTGGTCCTACCTAAATTTGGTTAGTCGGCTCGAAGAGAGTCAAAGAAAAACTAAGTGTTGAACTTAGTCCTACTCAAGTTTGGTAGGCCGGCTTGAAGAAGGTCAGAAAAGAAAAACCAAGCAGAGAACTTGGTCCTACCTAAGTTTGGTAGGTCAGCTCGAAGAGAAAAAAAAAAGAAAAAAAAAAGTAAGTGTTGAACTTAGTCCTACCCAAGCTCGGTAGGTTAGCTCGAAGAGAATTAAAGAAAAATTAAGTATTGAACTTAGTCCTACCTAAGTTTGGTAGATCGGCCAAAGTTCAAAGATTGATATTATTAGCACAATACATCCCTTAGCGCCCAAGTTAGGCCAAATACGGCGCAAGAGCTAGGGGGTAATTGTGGGATAAAGGGTCGGCCCACTAAGAGTAGTAGGGCTGACCTCCCAAAGAAAAGACTTAGAATAAGTCACAAGCCGACCTGTATGAAAGCAAGCCTACTAAGAATGGTGGTGCCGACCTTAAGAAGGCCAACCCAGGAACTGCTGAAGCACACCCAAAGCACAAAAAGAAGTCTATTGGGCAGGAGATCCAGTCCGACCTGGAGTAGGACTCTTAAAGATAAGTCAAATCTACTTACAAATTGACCGAAAAGAGGCCTACTCCTAGAAAGAAAGAGAATACCACTCCTAGAAGGAGTGACGCTTCCAAAGCCTATAAATACACCATGTCACTAAGAAGTAAGGTACGCATAACTGAAAACGAGAATAAATTTCTTTCTTTCAATACATTGAGGTTAAGCTTGTCTGACCTGATCTTCAGAGTGCCATCAGCCCAAAAAGGGTCGACGCATTCTCACTGTCTTCTACTCTTGTAGACTCTTTGGTGTTCATTTTGGTGGTTTGCAGAGCGAATCGAGACGTACGAAAAATTCCTGCCACAGGAATATTCAAGAACATGAAAAGTATATTCATAAAAAAAACTTTTACTAAGAAAATTCAATCAGAATGATATGCCTATGGTAGTTTATGAAGCACGATAGTGCGTATTTTGGATTAAAATGAAATGTTTTTGAAATTATAAGTCAAGATAGTACATATTTTTTATTTCTTACATCATGTTATATGAAAAAATTTTACAAATTTTGTTTGTATAGGATTACTCTATTGTGGGTGTTGTCATGTCTCAATTCATATAGGTAAATCTATGCAATTAAAAAATTCATACAAAATTTATTACCATAATGAGAGTAATTCACTTTAAAATAAAATGTCATCATAATTTTTAAATTACAAAAATAATCATTGTTAGAGCATCTTTAAGGAGCTCTCTAAAGTGACTCTCTTAACTATTTTAGAGAGTCAAAACTTAAAAATAGCCCTGCTACTGGCTCTCTATATGATTCTTTATTTTAGAGATCTCATTTTGTCTCTTTAAATATAGAGAGCTAAAAGTGACTCTCTAAATTTTAATTTGCAAATCTCTCTCACTCTCTCTCCTATTTTTTTTTTCCCTCTTTTCTTAGAGAATGTTAAAAAGGAAATAATTTATGAGGTGGTTTGTTAAAATAGAGAGTATTGTTAGAGTATTTTTTTTTAAAAAAAATAACTAGCTAAAATAAAGAAAAGAGTTTTTAGGTATATTTTAACGAGTAGCTTTGGAGTTGCTCTTACATAATTTTGGCAAAAAGTTTTGTACAAATTTTCAAAAAGAATGACATTTTTCTTTAGGCTATGTTTTGATCAAGATTTTGGCAAGAGAAAGGGAAAAGAAAGAGAATATGAAATTACATCTTATGTTTGATTGTTAAAAAAGTAAAGAGTAAAAAAACATAAAAAGAAAAGAAGTAAAGATTTAAAATCTCTCATTTGTTCCTTTTGCCCTCACTTTTTCCTTTTTTGGTCCCTTTTTCCTTGACAAATCCTCGATCCAAAAACACAACATTAAGTCGTGCTGCATAAAGAGGAGGATTACTTGTGTTCTGGTCCCTCTCTGCCTGTGGTAATATTGGAACCCTTCAACTTCATGGTTAAGGTCCAAAAGGTGATAATGAGATTGCTGTTCCTCTATTCTTCTTGGTGCTCAAGTGTCAAATGGGAGGGATTACGTGAGGGACTAGCTTCATTTACCTTAGTTTTTCATGATATTTAGTTTCAGTCATATGAAACACATTGAATTTTGAAAATTTTCTTAAGAAAAAAAAAAGAAGGAAAAATGTATTGAATGCGTGAAGCAAACCAAGAGGGATTTAAATTTGATTAAGTGCTAACTAGTTTAGATAATAAATTGTTTTGGTAGTCTTTAAAAAGAGAAAAATGAAAAATTAAGCAACCAAAACTCTTTACATCAATTTTTATTTTTATTTTTGTTTCAACAAAACTATTGGTTCAAAAACAATTATGAAACATCCATTGCACCACCAAACAAGGCTTGAGCTGAAGAAGTAACGGTTGTAATATCCTAGACTTTTATTATTTAATTAAATGTGAATATATTAATCATTGTATTATCTTATTTTATTTTGAAGTCAATGTTGACCAATTAAGGCCCATATTGTAAAACATGTTTTATGTGTGACACACATGGAATTAAATCCTGTAGTGGTCTCCTAATTACCCACACCTACACTCACGCACACACACACACACACACACTCACCTACCGAGAAGAAAAATAAAAATGAGAGAAGAAGAGTAAGTGAAGAGAGGGAGAAGAGGAGGAAGAAGGTTGGAGGAGCTTCATCCAAGCTAGAAGAAGCTATTGTTGAAGCTTGAGAAAACTTAGGAGAAAGGTATGAACTCTAATCTCTTGTACACGTATATACATATGTGTTGTGGTATTTGGAGATTCTTTTGAGTCCCATTTGGTTAAGTTCAATATCACCCTTTTGTACTTGATCTTGTATAAAGTGATATCTAATTTCAATGTACT
>CM065378.1:39342500-39607500 GCA_033060915.1 Euryodendron excelsum | reverse complement strand
CTGAGACTGGGCGGTCTCAAGGACCAACGCTGCACAAGTAGTTTTCTTAGACCGGGCAGTTTAGGGAACCAACACCTTGGTCAACACTGGCACCTGCTAGCTAGACTCGGTGAAAAATGACCAAACCTACCTCTTGGGCCTCCAGGCACGTCTCGAGAAAGTTTAAAATCCCTCAAGATGGCAAGTCCACCTTTCCAAAGTGTTACTAAGTAGTTAGGCATACTTAACATGCCATTCTGTCCAATTTTGGTCCCATTTCGGCTAACCCGGTCAAAATGATCATTTTACCCCTAGACGCCCTAGCACAACACAAATCCCATCAAATAGTGAAATTTTTTTTTAGAATCATCCCCAAATAACCCAACACGCTTAACATAACACTACGGTCCATTCCTGATCTTTTTTAACCGAATCCAGTCAAAATGACCATTTTGTCCTTGGCGACCCAAATGTGCCCCAAAACAACATTGTTCCTAGAATATTGAACGGTGGGTCTTGTCATACACCCCTGTTTAACCTAAGGTGGACCTTACAACACTAAACACCCCCGACTCAATGAAAGCCCCCTAGAGTGTCTTGCAGACACTCTGCCAAGATTACCTTTTCTCCCGATTCCCTGGTTATAACGCACCGTCAAACAACGCGAGAAATGCGCAAGCCAGGGAATTCCCGAAAGCTCGTTCATAGGTCTTTTCATCAATATGACTCAATCGGAGAGATCACTTCCCGAAGCTTTTCATTGCATGGCTCAAAAACTGCTACTTTCAGTAACCCTTGGAGCATCTCATAGACGCTCTGCCAAGAATGACTTTTTATCCAATTCCCTGATTATAACGCATCGTCAAACGACTTGAGAAATGCGTAAATTAGGGAATTCCTGAAAGTATTTTCAAAATACTTTCCATCGAAACGGTCCGATCGGAGAGATCGCTTCCCGAAGGCCTCGATCATACGGCACACAAACAGCTACTTTTGAATCCCCACGGAGCGTATCACAAACTCTTCGCAAAAATGCGATTTCATACACACTTCATGAGACGATATCTCACACTTCTGAACACCATTCAGACTTTTTGAAAATTTGAAAGTTCACGAGAAACCCTAAGAGGACACCGTGGATGTAACCAATTCCTCTGAAACCTTCTCAGTTGGCACAATTATCAAGGCAAAGTTTGAACAAACACTCCCGGTGATGGAGCGTATGCTACATGCACCTAAATTTTGATCAAATCGATCAAACTTTGCTTAGCCCTTAAGATTTAGCCAGTATAGGGAGTGCCACGTGGCCTTCATTCTGTGGAACAGTACCGGCGCATGTAGCACATGCTCCTATGTCCAAAAATTTGCCTATAAGTATAGGCCTCCCCCTTTGCATATTCTAGAATTGAAAATTATGGCGAAACTCTGCACCAATAGCTTCAGAAATTCAAAAACCTCCACATACTCCTCTTCCCAAACACTTAGATTATAGTTCATCTCATTCTAACCCATACATGATTAGACAACGAAAGTGTAGTTTATCGCCTCTAAACGACCCATTGTTAGTCGTAGTTTTGGGATAAGTTTGTTTTCTTTAAGATATTTTGCATTGAACCTTTTTCTCATTCTGATTACAGGTTTTTAAAGCTAAAGGAGTGAATTGGGAGTCAAAAAAATGATCCGAGCAGAGAGCGTGAATCATTGAGGAACATCCCCGGGGGTCTTGTCTCGGGAAGTGTGCAACTTTTGGCTCGTGACTTGGAACAGAGCATTTGATAAGTCGTTGGAAAGCTCTCCCCAAGAAAATCATGTTTGCGTCTAATGAGCCTTGCCAAATTCCAACTCCAAGGGCTTCAAACGAGGCGATTCCGAACTGAGCGAAAAAGGGGATTATAGTTCGAACCCTTAAAGAGCCATTTGAACGGCAAGAAGAAGGAAAAAGGAGAAAACAAGGCATACCGTTCAAACTCCTAAATGGACGGTTCGAATGGCCCGTGGGCGTGCAATTTGGAAATTAGCCTACCGTTCGAACTGTCAAAGTAAGCGTTCAAACGGTTGAAAATGCAGTGACGGGCGTTCGAACGCCCACTTTGACAGTTCGAACGGCAGGGTTATTTTTGTCCAGATTTTAGGGTTCGCATTGTAATCCCTATAAATACAACCCTTTTTGTCATTTTTGATATATCAAAGCAGGAGGGGCGGCGACTTTAGGTTTTTTTGTATGTTTCTTCCTTTATTGTATCTTTTATTTGTTAGATTTATGTTTAAATATAAATGTAACCTCTAAAGCTTTAGTTTAATATATGGTCATCCATTTCTCTTGCATTAAAGTCATAATGTTGGTGGAGTTATTGTTCTAAAGTCGAATTTCTAGCTCTTCTTCATGTATTTTCGAAATTATTCGTATATAGGAATGAGTAGCTAACTTCCCCCATCTCGAGATTGAATGTGAAAACCGATTAGAGGTCTTGGTTAACCATAAAAGGGTGTTTTTGAATTTTCAAGCTAAATCTTTTAATTGTATTGTCCTTGTTGTTCTTCATTCTAGAAACCTTTGAAAACTTAGACGATTGATTATGTTCGGTAACGTTTATGCATGAGTGCATACTCAGTATAGGTGTTGCATAAATCGATGGTATTCGTCTTCGATTCTAAAGATTTGATTTATTCTAAGTGTGGGATTTCTAAAGGACACCCCGTTTCTATCGCTAAAACTTCCGAATCCGAGACTCACATTGTAGTCAAAGGATTTGAGTTATAGAATACCTCTTTTGGAATTCTTAGACCAATAATTGGTTGGATTAGTCAATCCCGAGACTCTGTCACCTTAAGTCAAAAATCAAACTTGATTCAAGTCGTTCTCTTTTAGTAGTTAGCTAATTCAGATAGCCAACCCATTTCCACAACAAATATATTTTTCCATTTTCTTTCTTTGCATTTGAAGTTTTTCTTGCCAGAATTTAGTGGTCGATTGAGAGGGTGGTCTTAGATCTTGTGGTTATTGTGCACACATAACTCCTTGTGGGACGATCTCATACTCCGAGTAATACTACTCCGCCAGTCTTCTCTTGGGTTAATCTCGAGTGCACGTGTGGCGCGAGTCAATACACCTCACCTATAAGGCCCTCCATGCCATAGACAACTCTATTCCAGCCCTTCCAAGTCTATTCAAGATCAAGTTCAAGCATCTAATGAACTTTGAGAGTGTTTGAAGGTAAAATGTGGTATTTTCTTTTATATTTTTGTCTTCCCCCACCCCTTTCTTGTCCCTCCTAGCCTACTTAGGCTATTCTCTATTTTAATCCCCATCTTCTACCCCCGATTCTTGCATGCTTGAGACAAGAGAGCTCCTAGCTCATGCCTAGAGGAAAGTTGGTGAGAGCCACCATGTAGGGGAATCTCTCACTAGCCTACTTTAAGATGGTATAGTCTTGGAGCATCGTGATTATGTGGTGTAGCCTAAAGCCTTATATGAATTCATGACCCCCATGCATATGGTATCTTGTTCATGTTTTGTGTACTTGGATTTATTTTCATGTTTATAAACATGTTTTCCAAAACTTGCATTATTCTCATCTCCAGGCCATTTTTAAGCTCAATATTCTTCTCAAAATGATTCAAAGAGTTAGTCCTTTGAAGCTTAGAATGAGACTCCAATAAATAATGTCTTAGAAAATCTCCACATTAATCCCTAATTCACATTTTTGCACCATTACATTCCAACTTGCATAAAAATGGTTTTCAAATTCTTTAATTCCCAATGTTTCTATTCCCTCAAGATTAGTGGTTGGAATGGCCCCATGGAACTCTATGTTGAGTGGCATCCCTTTTATATTAGCCATATAAACCCTAAATTGTTAGCATGGTTCCCTTCTCTTTTGATTCTTGTGTGAAAAGGATTTTCAAACTCTTTGATTCCAAAGGTTTCTATTCTCATAAGTCTAGTGGTTGGAATGGCCCTATGGAACCCTCTCTTGAGTGGTTTCCCTTTATATTGGCCATATAAACCCTAACTTGTTAGAATGGTTTCCTTTAAAAATGGTTTTCAAAATCTTCCTCTCAAAAATGGTTTTCAAAAGTTCATTCTTTTCATCTTTGCATTAAAAACGGTTTTCCAAAAGTTTTCATTATTGTGTTGATTTTTAGAATTCCTACTCTTTTTAAGATAAAAGTTATAATGGTCCTAAGGAAATCTTCTTCGGAATGGTTTTCAAGCATCAACCACATAAACCATATTCTTGACTAGAGTTAAATTTTCATAGAAATGATCTTCAAAAAGGTTTGTTTACAAAAGTCCTTTGCATAATATAATTTGCCTTTCAAGACCATATTCCAACATTAGGTTAACCTAACCCTAGTTTAATCCACCCTAGGTTAACCTAACCTAAGTTAGTAACCCTAGGTCACTTTAACCCTAGGTTAACCAAACCCAAGTTAATAAACCCTAGATCACTTCAACCCTAGGTTAACTTGACCTTAGTTGTCCAACCCTAGGCTAACCTAACCCAAGTTAGTCAACCCTAGGTTAACTTGACCCTAATTGTCCAATCCTAGGTTAACCTAACCTAATTTAATAATCCTAAATCACTTTAACCCTAGTTTAACCAAACCCAAGTTAGTTAACTCTAGGTCACTTTAACCTTAGTTTAACCTAACTCGAGTTGGTCAACCCTAGTTCAACCCAACACAAGATTAATATGTTTTAAGGTTCCAACTCAAAGACCCCTCTTCAAATGATCTTTCAATTCAAGCTTCACATGACATTCTTTCAAAAACATCTTGCTCAAAAATCTTTTCTAATTCTTCCATACCTTATTTCGAAAATATTTTCAAGAATCCTCCTGAACTCATCTCTACTAAAATGGCTACACACTTAACATTTCCCAAAAACTATTTTCAAAGCGTTTCAAAAAACTCACAATCTTAAAGCATCCCTAAATGGTAAGGAATTCCAAGAGAAGGTGATATATTAAGAATAACCTCCAAGATTGTCCATATTTGAGTTCTAAAATCCTAAATGTTTTCAAAAACAACTTTCAAAAGCTTTTCGAAGACAAGTTTATTAAAACGCTTCAAAACCCTACCTTCAAGGTTTTCAAAACA
Source organism: Euryodendron excelsum (assembly GCA_033060915.1). Classification (NCBI taxonomy): domain Eukaryota; kingdom Viridiplantae; phylum Streptophyta; class Magnoliopsida; order Ericales; family Pentaphylacaceae; genus Euryodendron; species Euryodendron excelsum. The sequence goes on along the minus strand of CM065378.1, from coordinate 39,602,418 downwards.
AGACTTCAAAACATTTTCAAAACTCTCTTGAGTTATTTCAAAGCATTTTCAAAACTCCCTCGAGTTATTCCAAAAACATTTCAAAACAAATCAAAACCCTATTTCAAGAGCACTTTTCAAAAATATTCAAGTTCTATTCCAAAAACCCTCCAAATTCCTATTCCAAATCAAAACTCTCAAATCCTCTTTTCCAACGACCACAAAACGTCTTCAAACATTCCAAAGGCCCTAATGCGTCTATTTTTCATCGGGCCCTTGTCCAAACTACGAATGACTTGATTCTCGCCAAATGAGATATGTGGGCAACCTAAAATGGTGCAGTCATAACTTTTATTTCAACTCAAGTCCTTTTTCAAAGCTCTCTATCAATTCAAGATTTCTATTTCAAATTCCTTCAAAACTTCCATGTTTTCAAATATTCTTCCCAAAACTTGCATCATGCATTATTCATCTAAAAAGTGATGACCAAACCCTGTTTTCAAAACTCTAAAGTGGATATTAAGTGGATAATAGTAATCGGTTATTCTAGTGAGTGAACAAAGGGTGAATAGACATATAGGTACCGAAAGGGCGGGGTAGGGTGATGATCTTAGGATATCTTCCCTACATATAATCAATCCCTGGACTATAGATTTCTATTTCGAATGACCAAAATGGAGTTACTTTCAAAAAAAGGCTTAAACTTTCTTAAGGTTGCCAAACAATCTATTTTTTTAAAAACACTCTCTTGAGGGAGTTTTTCAGAACCTTTTTCAAAAATTGTAAGTTTAATCTTCGGATTAATTCTTAGTTTTAGGTGACCTAACTTACCTTAATCAAGTCAGGTGGCGACTCCTATTTTTCTAATGAATGAGTTTTGTGCTTTTTCCCAAGCTGAAAGAACTTGGTCAAAAACCGGGGCGCGACAGGTTGCCATAGATCTATTCCTAGGATGTTAAGCTTGAAATAGGAATACAAGCTCTGATACCAATTGTTGGCCCAAAAGGCCACCCAAGAAGGGGGGTGAATTAGGTTTTTCAAAAATTAATAGCAATTAAGATTAGTTAAAAACTAATTTAATCAATAGAACAGTGAATCAAGATATATGCAATGCAATGTAATCAGTAATAAAATGAAAACAGAGCAAGAGAAAGCATGCCAAGAATTACCAAGGTTTAACTACAACTTGTGATCTACGTCCTCACCCCAAGATAAGGGTTTCCTTCCACTATGTAATCTCCAATTACAAAGAAAGTGTTGATTTACCAAATGCTCAGCTCACTTTTACACAAGAATTTCTTCACAAGTTGTTCCAGCTACCAAGTAGATTTGTCCAAGATCCACTTCAACTTACAAGAGTTTTTCTTTTACAAGAGAATTCTTAAACTCTCACTTACAAGTGTATGAAAGTTATACACATGAATTACAAACTCTCTATGAAGAGTGGATAGGAAAATAAAAGCTTACTTAATGCCAAAATGAAGATAAAAGGAATTTTAAGAATTTCTCAGCTTGATCAGTCAGTGGATGTTGTTTTTCCTGTCTCTCTTCTATATAAATGCAATTGGAAGCTTGTATATAAACCCCTGCATTAATTTCATCCATTGGTGGTTGTAGGGGCTCATTTAATGCAAGTCCTATCCGTTCTAACGTTAGAAAAATTAGCCATTATTTCTCAGGTATTGACACATCCAGCTTGTATTTTTCAGATGTTATCCACTGTCTCCATGTGTCAACATATCAACTCTATGTGTTGACACTTGATCATTCTGTCTTCAAACTTTGGTCTATGTCCTCATGTGTCGACTCTTCATTTTCATGTGTCGACACATTACCCAGAAATCTTCATTCATTCTTTCAATGATCAAGTTCAGCTTCAGCAATACTATAAGATCTTTAAGGAGTTTTTTTTTTGGGTTATGATGATAAATCAAAGTCTTTAATTCATCAAAGTTGTCTTCTATTCAATTTGGATTGAATTTAACTTTTGATAATCATCTTTTCTTTAATTTCCAAGCTGCCATAATTTCTTTCCATTAATGTTGAGCTCTTCTTCTTCATTTCCGAGCTCTCTCCATCTGATGCTAATTATTTCTTCATCCATGTAGAGCTTCATATTCATGATGCGTCATTGTCGAGCTCTTCTTTTTGCTACTAATCTTTCTTTCTTCTTTATGATCACTTCAATAAGTCTTTTATAAGTCTGATGAAGCCTACTCTTGAACATCTTCAATTTCTTTGAATATATATTATCTTCATTGACTCTTCATATCCCAGATTAAGTCTACTCTTGGATTCTTTGTAGAGATTTTACAATTATGTTGAATTCTCTTTTTGAACATCTTCAATCTCTTCGAAATCAAGTCATTCTCATTGAGTCTGTGCACACTTGATGAAATCTTCTTTTGAACACCTTCAATCTCTTCGAATGCAAATCATTTGTTTAAAGTTGTAATAGGTGTCATTGCTCTGTTTGGTGCATTGCATGACTCTTAGAGTGCATTGCTTGATTTGGCTTGTTGTGCATCCACTTTGACATGTATTAGACTTTTCAGTTAAAATCTTTAAGTCTAAATTAAATCTTCATTAATCTGCACACTAAGTAGATGTATTAGTAAAATAACACAAGATTTAGTTATCATCAAAATCAATATAGGAATCAACCTTGAGTCAACATATGTATCATTTTAAATGATTTATGCGCAGGTGTTCAATCGATTTATGTAATGCGGCTTTGGGTAGTTTTGCTATTGGTCGGTCATGTACCGTAAATTTGCATAGGTCGGGTTACGAGGTGTGACAACAGCATACTATCAATTTACTCCTTTAACTTTACCTCAAATTTTAATATCATCTATGAATTTTGATTTCTTTTATTTCGGTCTTTTAACTTTCAAAAGGAAGTTGATGTGGTCCAACATTTTAAAATAAGTTACAGAAATTAAAAATTAATTATCCTTTGACCCTCTCAACTATGATCTGGTTTTAGTTTATCCGCTAAACTAAAAGTTGTTATATTTTATTCCTAAACTATGAGAATTTAAGTTCAACAATATATATATATATATATATATAAATTTAACACTTGTAGCATTTTTAATATGATATAATATAAAAAAAAAATTTGTCCCTAGTTAATAAATGTATAGTTTCAAAAATCTGTTTGATATTGTTAAGGCTAATAATTGGTGGTCCACGTAAAAAAACAAGATTTTATGGATCACTTTGGCCATCTTTTTAGGCCTTTTGAGATGATTTATAATATTTTATAGCTATGAAATTTTTCTCTCTTTGTTTTGGAGATTAGTATACAATTTCGATCAAATAAATTCCTACTTTTAAATTTTATGATGATGAAGATGTAACTATTTTTAATTGAATGAAGGCAAAGTAATATCAAGTTATAGTTTAGAAGGTCAAAGTATAATTAATATTTAATTTTCTTTCTTATTTTAAAAAGTTAGATAATATTGACTTCATTTTAAAAGTTGAAAGGTTTAGAAGAAATCAAAATTTAAGAATGACTTTAAAATTTGAGGTAAAATTAGAGAAACTAAATAATTATTTGCCAAAAAATAATTAGGAAGAAGATGTAGAATTAACTATTAATTACGAAGGGTTGTTAGATTATGCCATGTGCAGGTACGTGGTCCACGGCCACCTGAAAACTGAAAAAGGATTCTTAATTCAGCTTTGTAAATATGGGGTTGGTGGGAGACCTTCAGTTATTTGATCTTTTTTGGCGGTTGGAGAAAAGGTCGATGGGCTCACCTGTCAAGAGTCTTCAACCTGAAGTTTATGAGGAGGATAACAAGTTTACCTGGAGTCCATTCACGTGGGGTCTTTTGCCGAAAAAAGGGAGCGTTTGGACATATAGTTTATTTTTTAAATTAGTTTATTTTTAGAATATTGTTTGGCTCATCTTAAAAAAAATGCTTATCAAATCATCTCTTAAAAAAATAACTTATAAACTTTACATATTTTTAGCAAAAGTGACTTTTGAAAATAGCTTATGGTTTATAAGCTACCATCCAAACACCACACAAGACAAAAACAAAGCTAGGTAGCCCAGTGGAGACACACAAGTAAAAAATTCAAATGTTTTGTATGTAAGAGATTTATCTTTCATGAATCTCTTATTTCTAACGTGGATGACTTGTCTTTGTGGAAGGGATTAATCGAGTGCCCGTGAGCTGCCCCAAATATCACTTACCACATAAATAAAAAAAATCATGCTCTTTGAATTAGTTAGTTAAAAGATATTTAAAAATAACATTTTTCATTTTCATTAGTTACTTTTTGATAAATTCTTCAACAATGTTCTCTATTTTAGTTAGACAATTCATAAATTATTCTCTATTTATAAAAGTTACAGGTACTTCAGGGATCACCTGGAGGACCTAGTAAAAGCAATGCACATCGGCCAATACAGTGACCATGCAAAAACGAAGGAGATCCCCTAGTGAAGAGCTGGACGGAAGCCAGGACCTTTCTTTGTAAGTCTCTATTTAACGATTAGTAACTCACTATCAAAGACGTTGCGCTTTTCTTCAGTCAAGTCCTTTCAAGAAACCTCGAAACTAATTAAGGGTGACAAATTATTGGAGAGAAAAAGGAATACAGAAAAACTCAAGCATTCATCGCTTGGTCATGTGTAAGTCTGGCAGGTCGGCCCAAGAACGGTCAACCTTAAAAACCAAATGTAAAAGTTTGGTCTTGTCTAAGTCGAGCAGGTCGGCCAATAAAGGTCAAAGCAAAAAATAAAGTGTCAAAACTTGGTCCTACCTAAGTCAAGCAGGTCGACCAATGAAGGTAAAAGTAAAAACCAAGTGTCCAAGCTTGATCCTGCCTAAGTCGGGTAGATCTGCCAATGAATGTAAAGCGAAAACCAAGTGTCAAACATTGGTCCTGTCTAAGTGGGGAAGGTCGGCCATAGAAGATCAAAGTAAAAAACTAAGTGTCCAAGCTTGTTCCTACCCAAGTTGTGTAGGTCAGCCAAGGAAAGTCAAAGTGAAAAACTAAGTAAGAAAGGTAGATCCTGCCAAAGTTCGGCAGGTTAGCCCAAGAATGACCAACTCTTAAAAACCAAGCGAAGAGCTTGGTTCTGCCTAAATTTGACAGGTCGGCCCAAGAATGGCCAACCACCAAAAACCAAGCAGAGAGGTTGGCCCTATTTAAGTTTAGTAAGTCAGCCAAAGAAGGTCAGAAGAGAAAAACCAGGCAAAGAACTTGGTCCTCCCTAAGCTTGGTAGGTCAGCTCAAAAAGAGTCAAAGAAAAACTAAATATTGAACTTAGTCCTACCCAAGTGCAGTAGGTCGGCTCGAAGAGAGTCAAAGAAAAACTAAGTATTGAACTTAGTTCTCCCTAAATTTAGTAGATCAGTCAAAAAAAGCCAAGGTTAAAAGATTGACATTATTAGCATAGTACTACCCTTGGCGCCGAAGCTCGACCAAATAGGGTGCAAGGGCTGTGGGCAATTATGCGATAAAGATTCTGCATTTCCCAGATCAAGGTCGGCCTGCTAAAATAGTAGGGCAACCTCCAAAAGAAGAGGCTTAAAATAAGTCACAAGCTGACCTACATGAAAGCAAGCCCACTAAGAATGGTGGTGTCGACCATAAAGAGACCAAGCCAACAGCTACTGAAGCACTTCTAAAGCACAAAAGAGGTCCATTGGGCAAGAAATCCAGTCCGACCTGGAGTAGGATTCTTAAAGATAAGTCTAATCTATTCACAAACCGACCCAAAAGAGGTCTACTCCTATAAGAAGAGAGAATATCATTCCTAGAAGGAGGGAGGCCTCTGAAGTCTATAAATACATTATGCTACTAAGAAGTAAGGTATGCATAACTGAGAGCGAGAATAAATTTCTTTTTTTCAATACATTGAGGTTAAGCTTGTTTGATTTAATCTTTGAAGTGCCATCGGCCTAAAGAGGGTCAATGCATTCTCATTGTTTTCTGGTTATATAAGCTCTCTGGTGTTCATTTTAGTGGTTCATGGAGCGAATCGAGACTAATGAAAAATCCCTGCCACAGGAATATTTGAGAGCGGGAAAAGTATATTTGTAAAGAACTTTTACTAAGAAAACTCTATCAGAATGATATGACTATGGTAATTTATGAGGCAAGATAGTGCGTATTTTTATTTAAAATGAAGAATGTTTAAAATTATGAGTCAAGATACTGCATATTTTTTTATTTCTTACATCATTTTATATGAAAATTTTATACAAAATTTTGTTTATATAGGATTACTCTCCAATGGGTGTTCTCATGTCCCAATTCATATAGGTAAATCTATGCAATTAAAAAATTAGTACAAAATTTATCACCATAATGAGAACCATTCACTTTAAAACAAAATACCATCATAATGTTTTAAATTTCAAAAATAACCATTATTAGAGCATCTCCAAGGTGCTCTCTAAAGTGGTTCTCTTAACTATTTTAAAGAGCAAAATCTAAAAAATGACCCTCCAAACGACTCTCTATATGACTCTCTATTTTAGAGAATCTCATTTTGGCTCTCTGCCAAAAATGACTCTCCAAATTTTAATTTATAAATCTTTCTCACTCTCTCTCCTCTTTTTTTTCTCTCTTTTTTTGGAGTAAATGTTAAAAAAGGAATAATTCATGAGGTGACTAGTTAAAATACATAGGATTATTGGAGCATTTTTTAAAAAATAGCAATCTAAAATAAAGAATAGAATTTTTAGATATATTTTGACTAGTTATTTTAGAGAGCAGTTTTGGAGATACTTTTACATCATTTTGGCAATAATTTTTGTACAAATTTTTTAAAAAAAATGACATTTTTCTTTAGTTTATGTTTGGATCAAGAATTTGGCAAGAGAAAAGGAAAAAGAAGAGAATATGAAATTACATATTATATTTGGTTGTTAAAAAAAATAAAAGATAAAAGAACATAAAAAGAAAAAAAAAAGTAAAAACTTAAAATCTCTCATTTTGTTTTTTTTTTTTTTCTCACTTTTTTTTTTCCTTGACAAATCGCGAATCCAAAAACACAACATTAAATCGTGCAGCATAAAGAGAAAGGAATACTTGTGTTATGGTCCCCCTTTTCCTGTGGTAAAATTGGAACCCTTCAACTTCATGGTTACGGTCCAAAAGGTGATGATGAGATTACTGTTCCTCTATTCCTCTTCGTACTCAAGTGTCAAATGGGAGGGATTACGTGGGGGACTAGCTTCATTTACCTTAGTTTTTCATGATATTTAGTTTCAGTCATATGAAACACATTGAATTTTGAAAATTTTCTTAAGAAAAAAAAGAAGGAAAAATGCATTGAATGTGTGAAGCAAACCAAGAGGTATTTAAATTTGATTAAGTGCGGATTAGTTTAGCTAATAAATTGTTTTGGTAGTCTTTAAAAAGAGAAAAATGAAAAATTAAGCAACCAAAACTCTTTACATCAATTTTTATTTTTATTTTTGTTTCAACAAAACTCTTAGTTCAAAAACAATTATGAAACATCCCTTGCACCACCAAACAAGGCCTAAGACAAAGAAGTAAGGGTAAACTATCAATTTGTCCTTCTAACTTTGCCATAAATTTTAATGTCATCTATAAACTTTGATTTCTTCTATTTTAGTCTTTCAATTTTCAAAAAAAGTTAATGTGATCTAATATTTTAAAATAAGTTACAAAAATTAAAAATTAATTATCCTTTAACCCTTTTAACTATGAACTAGTTTTAGTTTACCTGCTAAACTAAAAGTTATTATATTTTACTCTTAATCTATGAGAATTTAAATTCGACAATATATATATATATATATATATAAATTTAAAACTTGTAATATTTCTTATTGGATATAATATAAATTTTTTTGGTCCTCAGTTAACAAATGCATAGTTTTAAAAATCTCATTAATATTGTTAAGACCAATAATTGGTGGTCCACATACAAAAGCAAAATTTTATGAATTATTTTGATTATTTTTTTAGACATTTTAAAATGATTTATAATATTTTATAACCATAAAATTTTGCTCTCTTTCTTTTAGGGATTATATACAATTTCTATCAAACAAATTATTACTTTTAAATTTTATAATAGTAAAGATATAACTATTTTTAGTTAGACGTAATATCAGGTTATAGTTTATGAGGAGGCAGATTTGTTAGATTGTGCCATGTACGCAGGTATGTGGTCCGCGGCCACCAGAAAACTGAAAAAGGATTCTTAATTCACCTTTGTAAATATGGGGTTGGTGGCAGAGCTTCAGTTATTTGATGTTTTTTGGCAGTTGGGGAAAAGCTAGATGGGCTCACGTGTCAGAGTCTTCCATCTTAAGTCTATGAGAAAGGATAACAAGTTTACTTGTACTCCATTCATGTGGGTCTTTTGGCCAAAAACAGAGTGTTTGGAAATATAGCTTATTTTTTAGATCATAGCTTATTTTTAAAATATTATTTGGCTCATCTTAAAAAAAGTTAATTATCAAACTATCACATAAAAAAATAACTTATAAACTTTACATATTTTTATAAAAAGTTACTTAAAAAGTAACTTTCGAAAAGAAAATAACTTACAATTTATGAGTTACCATTCAAACATTACACGAGACAAAAACAAAACTAGGTAGTCAAGTGAAAACACAAGTGAAAAATCTAAATGTTTTGCATATGAGAAATTTATCTATCGTGAATATCATATTTTTGACGTAAATGAATTGTCTTTTACCAAAATGTGAAATGAATTAGTCGAGTGCCCCTGAGCTGCCCTAGACATCACTTACAGCATAAAAAAAAAAATCACGCTCTTTAAAATAGTTGGTTAAAATAAATTTAAAAATAACATTTTTATATTTTAACTAGTTACTTTTTGATAAATTCTCCAACAATATTCTCTATTTTAGCTATAGAATTCATAAATTATTCTCTTCTTTTTTTACACGTACTCCAAGAAAAGAGGAGAAAAAAGAGCAAGAGTGCCCAAGTAACAGTTTATTACACTCATTTTATAGAACCGCTTGAAAATGCTCCGAGTGTCTTAGAGCCACCTTAAAAAAAGAATACCGAATACTTTTTGGTAGTTGGAATTTAAGACCAAAAAAAAAAAAAAAAAACTTTCGGGGGCGTTTGGTGATCCTTTCGATTTTTGCATTTTGTTTTTGTTACCAGTTTTGTGTTACAAAAAAAGAAAAAAGAACAGCATAAGGCATGAGACGTATATTTTATCCTAAGCCTACCTAAATAATATCCAGTTAGGCCTAAGACACGTCATTATTGCACTATCACTTTCCAGAGCTTTCAACATTTTATTTCCTCTCAAAATTTCAATATTATTTGATCGCTTATTTTTTTTTAAAAGATTTGTATAAAGCACACAACTGATAGTTTTACGTGTATTGGTAATTAAGTCATATTCAAGGTGTTGGCAACAATCTAAATTACATCATAATTAAGAATGCATATTGTTTTCCATGTGTTTCATTGTTTTTCAAAAAAATGATAAAGATAAAGAAAAAGAAAAAGAAAAAAAACACTCGCACCAATTCATGTGATTTCATAAATGATTCATTATCTATGGTGCTAACAAAAACCAATTCATGTGATACCATCAAAACATGTGAACTTTTTTATTGCTTCAATACTTCCACTTTTCACATGGAACTTAATTCATATCTTAATTTTACTGAAGAACTAAGTCAACCCCCAATATGCAAATAAAACCAATTCATTAGTCCATTTTAACCAAAAACAAAAAACAAATTCATTCTTACTTTAATACTATGTTTAGAAACTGAATTTATCAAGGGAAACGAAAAAGAAAATGAGTCTTTTTTTCCTTGCCTTTTCATTTTTTTTTACTTTTTTATTACCAAATCTTTGATTAAACAGAGCGTAGAAGAAAGCACTCTGTATTATAACGAGATTCTCATAAGTAAGCCAATTACCTTGAAAAGTGATAACTGTGCCTGCCTAGTTCATGTATTATCATGAATTCATATGTTTTCAGTCTATGATGTTCACACTGTCATTTCTAGTTGGTCCAAGTTCATCTCAATATCAATTTCATCCCTCGACCAATTCCTTACTCTAGTACAAGAATCAAAATTTTGTTTGGATAGGTCTTTTTTTGATTAGCTCAAAAATTAAAATATTTCAGGAACATTTGAAATGTTCAGGAAACATTTCAAAAATAAAAAATATCAATATACGAAAATACAATGTTTTGTGTTTTTCTCTATAAAAATGATCCAACATTTATAAGAAATTCTAACTTTGTCTTGATACAACTTATTATTTTGAAAAATATAATGTGGTGTTTTGATATAATTTTTTTATGTTCCTATGTGTTCTAATAAAAAATAATATAATTTCATTAATCCATTGGTATTTCGTTTTGGTCTCTTTGAAAAATAAAACATCGCAGCCATTTCGAACAAAACAAATGAAAATTATCAATGGTATTGATGCTAGTGACAAAATTAATAACAGTAACCGATGGTGCATTTGCTTATATAGTTTTTTTTTTTTTTTTTTGGGTAGAAGAAACATCAAAGAGAGGCAACAATTAAATCAGAAAGAATAAAGGACAGAGCACACCCAGAACATTCCCAATACAACATAATGATGAAAAACAAGAGTATGTTTAGCAGAAGCATGAACAACAGAAAGATCCTCTTGACATATAACACACTAATGCAGTGTCTGGATTAAGAATTTGGTTATAGAAAATAAAAGAAAAAGGTAAGAGAAAAAAGAATAAAATTTTTTTTCTCATATTTTTCTTTTTCTTAATAAATTTAGATTTCAAACAAAGCATAAAAGACCAAAACTGCTTGAGAAGAAGCCTAGCCTCAACCGTGAGCATCCTAATAACTCCTGATTCGGTGATGAATTAGATGAGTTGCTTTTTAGCACAATATAATGCAGACCAATCTCAACAGCAAGATATCACTGAGAAAAGTCACATTTTCGCGACCAAAATATGTCACTAAAATGAAGAATTCCAAAAAGGAGTTTTAAGGCTTCCTCTAGTTAGGAAGTATAGGGTTTTACCCTCTTTTCTAAAGTGATCTGCGACAAACAATATTTTGTTGCTCTGAGATAAAAAGATTTGGCTGACTGATGAACTATTTTGTCCCCAAAATAAATCTGCGAGCAAAATAATTCTTCCCAGAGGCAACAATTCTAGCGTACAAGTATACATCTCATGGTAAAATACTTGACAAACAAACAAATAAATTTGCTGCTAAAAAGTAACTCGAGCACCATAATGGAAAATATACCATTACTGACTAAACTATATTTGCCACCTACAATGCAATGGGCATGATTTCTTTTTTCACTCTAAATTTCAGTCACAACCCTTGGGTTCATCCAGTGGCGGACCCAGAATTTGTTGAGGGGGCAAAGATAATTTTTTTTCAAATTTTGTAGGGACCTTGGTAAATTTTTTTAAACTTTTGAGGGGGCAATATACTATATTTGATTGTAAATACCTAAACTTATGTAGGAAGTATACAAATTTTAAAACTAGCGGGGGGGCGCGTGAACCCTCCCACCCTCTCAATCCGCCATCGGGTTTCATTAATATATCCCATTTTGCATAATTTATAAATCAAACACATTAAATAGAAGTCCAAAATCAGTACTGAATTTTAAAACAAATCATTTACAAATGTCCAAATATAACAAAATATTTATCATTGATATCTTAATCCATCTGCATGCTTGAGTCCCTCGTTTATCTGTGCACAAAAAAGAAAAAAAAAAAGAAAATTATCAACCTTTTATCGAACACTATTTAAATCTACGCTGCTAAGTGTTTAGTTTTATAGATTTGCTTCCAATTCTCTAACTGAAGCCCCTTCAGAATGTTGTCTGTTCCTACAATTTTTGAAGGCTCGAGTGAGGTGCTTGTGCCGGTTTTGGGGCCATGCGGTAGCTATTTTATAGTTTTGGCTGTCCTATCAAGTTTCGGTTCTCTGAAGTCTCACAAGTTTGCTTCCAATTTTCTAAATAGGAGTCCTATACAAGTGCTGTCCGTTCCTACAAGTTTTCAAAGACTCGAGTGTGGTGCTCGTGCCGGTTTCAAGGCCATTCGATGGCTATTGTACAGTTTTTTCCGTACGGCCCATTTTTAGTTCTCTCAAGTTACGCAAGTTTGCTTCCAATTCTCTAACTGAGAGTCCTATCAGGGTGAATTCTGTTCGGTCAAGTTTTTCTAGGCTCAAGTGAGGTGCTCGTGCCAGTTTTCAGGTCGTCCAGTGGCTTGTTTACATTTTTTCCCCCGAACTGCCGATTTCGATTCTAAAGTCTCAAATTTTACAAGTTTGCCTCGAATTCTTTAACCGCGACTCTTATCGGGTGCCACCAATTCCTACGAGTTTATTTAGGCTTGAATGAGGAATTCATGTTGGATTTGAGGCCGTCCAACTGGGTTTTTTGTAGGTTTGCCCCGAACGGCCCACCTTCGATTATAAGTCTCAAGTTTGCTCCCAATTTTCTAATCGGGATTTCGATCGGAGTGCCATATTTTCCTACGGTTTGTTTAGGCTCGAGTAAGATGCTGTGCCAGTTTTGGGACCGTTTGTTTTGAAATTGATGTACCCGTCGCCGAATGTTATAGCTGAAAATGTAATCTCTTGTGCTATATGTGTCAGTGCTGCTATGGGGGAGTTACCATCCCTCCACGTCAACCTTACAAGTACCTAATTGGGAGGCGTGCGGAAATTTTTTTTTACACATATTGTAAGTTGTTAATCTTGAACCCGAGCGCTAGAGAGGTATGTGAAAAATGTACTTACAAGACCGCTAGAGGTGAGCATTAGCTAACTAACATTGTTCGGTCGAAGACACTTTAAAACTTAAGTTAGTTGTGAAAAGTGGTTTGCAAGTGGAGATAATATAGAGATAGAAAATGGGTTCTAAGTTAGTGCGTGAGTATCTACTTTTCTTTGAGCTTCTTCTTGTTGATTTATAGTGTCTCTCCAGCCTTCGTAATTATGGCCAGATTCATTAGAATTTGTCCAAATCGTCATGATTCATTTTCTTGCTATTGGGGTGTGGTTTTTTATTTGGGCACAACTCTCAATCCATTTTCCTACTTCTTAATACTTTGGAGAAAGCGGGTTCATTTCTCAACTAATTTATTTGATCCTGATAACATTATGCTTATATGCTGTCTATGCTACCATGTGGCATTCTTATTAAGGGTGGCTATTGGCCTGCTCGCCTAATTTTTTAAGGGAATGAGATTTAAAAATAGGCTTGTAGGAACGGGCTGAGACAATTTTTTAGGCCCCATAATTTTTTGAGTTGGGCTTGAGAATCATTTTTATAGCCTGGCCTGGCCCGGCCCGAGTATTTTAAAATAAATTATAAATAATATATATATGTCTTTAGACGATTTTCGTCAAGAAACTCTGATCCCCTGCCTCAGTCTCAAAGACTCTCAACTGTCATGTTTTAGCCTCTCTCCCTCTCTCTCTCTCTCTCTCTCTCTTGATTTCAATGTGGATGTTTAGGTGATTTTTGATCCTGTTGGTGAAGGCCTTGTCCTACCATTGGTCCATTAGGTAAGTACTGTTGATCATATTATTCTTCAAGCACTTCACATCTTGATCTTGTCAAATGGATGCTTCTTATTTGTATTTGTATTTGTATTTGTGTTTTATTTTATTTGTGTTGATTCCAGACTTCTATTGAGTTTTTATACATGTGATTCATTTGATTTTTTTATATGGTGTGTATTTCCTCCTCAAGAAACAATTGTGAATACTAGAAGCATCGTTTTTTTTTTTTTTTTTTTTTGGGGCCTTTTATACATTAAAACAATGTGTATTATGGTTACAACGTGTACATGAGAATAGTGTCTATTAAACTAGATAATAAAAAACAGTGGGTATCCATGAAAGCTGGAAACAGTGTGTATTTTGGGCCTTTTTATACAATGCAGTTGGGGTTTTTTTTTTTTTTTTTTTTTTGTCTTTGTATTTCAGGCCTTTTTTATACAGGAGCATGTTTTTTTTTTTTTTTTTTAAGCTTTGCTTAATTATGGAAACTGGAACTTGTGGTGTTATGTTTATGTGATTTCAACTTATGTTATTATGTTGTGTAATTTGGAGTTATTATATAAAGTTTGTTTAATTTGAATTTAAGATATTGTATTGCTTCCATGAAATTTGAAATGACATCTCAATTAGGTGGGTGAACAATTGAAATGCCACAAGTTGTATACTTGTATATTTGGACAGAAAATAGGTGAGAAGAAAACAGTTTGTGTAGAAAATAGTTTGTATTCGGGCTTAATAGGCGGGCCTAAAATTTTATTTTTATATATTGAATGGCTTGAAAAATAGAGGTAAGGCCTGATATCAGCCCGGGCCGAGCTTTTATTACAACTATTATTATATAGTGCAAGTCCAGCCCAAATTTAATCCGGCCCATCCAATGCCGACTCCTAATTCTTATACAAATACCTCTCTCGTGAGGTGTCCACCTTCCTATCCGATCATCTTTACGTCGCGAATCGTGATAAATTTATTCTTTGCGCTACTACATATGGCTAGCTACAATCTCGCTGTGCTACCTTATTGCATACATTCCAAATTACCAAGCAAGAATTGGAAACTGCTTATGCTATGTTTGGTATAATGAAATAGAATAGAATGAGATGACTATTTTCACTTTCATTCTCATTCCGTTGTTTGATACCACTAGTTAAAGATAAAATGACCATTCACATGAAATGATCATTCTCACATTTTGTTAAAATGACCATTCCCACTCTTGAAATAGGGAATGGTCATTCCATTCCTACATAAAACAATATAAAATAAAACTTAGTAAGATTTTTGTTGTCAAATTTCTTTCAAAAATATAAAACATGTTTGGGAATTATTTTTTTATTTTAAAATTTTAAAAAAATAAAAAAATTAAGATTTTAAAATTTAAAATTTTAAATATTTTAAAAAGTTAAAATTTTTTATAAAAATATTTAATAATTAAACCACCGCCGCCGCTGCCACCACCACCATTACAAATGCTTAATAATATTTAATGATTAAATAATATATATTACTAATATTTTGTATAGATATAATATTAAATTTTCATATATATACAAATTTCAAATTTCATTCCATTCTATTCTAGCATTATTTATTGGTTTTATCAAACAAAAGAATAAGAATGACTATTCCATTCCATTCTATTCTCAATCAATTCCCATACTCATTTCATTTCTTTTCATTCTCTTATACCAAATATAGTCTCAAATCTATATCTCAAGTTACTCTCGGGCTTAACACATGAAATTCTTCATTTTATTAAAGAGCTTGATTTTTCTAATGAACCTGCAACCTCCATAACTTCTTTCCGACCAAACCACTACTTGAGCCTTTACCCGCTTTTCTACCTACCAACGGGTTAAGATCATGGCGTACGGTCACGGGCGGCTCAAAACAACGCATGGAATAAGTGTGCAGTGCTTGGGCTACAGCTTTAGTCAAACACTTCCTTACTTTGCTCATATATACTTTTAATTCTGTATACTTATTTCTCTTTCTTTTTTTGTTTCAGGTTTCCATATTATTTTATAAACATTATAATATTATATTTTTTTCAGAGTAAGAGCATAACACACAAAAGAAAAAAAAAAGGTACTTTCTTCTCACTTTTCTTTCGTGATTTTTTTTTTAAAAAATTTTATGGTGTTTTTTTTTTTTTCACTTACAATCTTACGTTTGTTATAAATCCTAATTGAAAAACTATAGTTCGTGACAAGACACTTTGAGCACCATCTCATAGTCTGTAGGTAGTCGAGTTTTTTCCTCCAAACTCACGGGTACAATACCTTATTTACCCAATCCACGCCCCTTTTAAATTTATTTTTCAAATTTAGGCCGTTTGAGAAAGTGTGGAATGAAACCACAACTATAAGTTTGAAGTTGTATTTTCATCCACTTTATGTGAATGTTGATTAATTTTTTTGTAAATTTTAAAAGTCGTGGGATGAAAATACAATTTTAGGCATGGAAATTCTGGTTCAATCTCACAACTTCTTAAACGATCCCAATTTAGAAAATACGTTTAAAATGTGCTGAGTTTAATTGAAAAAAGGTCGATGTACGACGTGGATTAAAAAAAACAAAAGAACTCATTTGTAGGCATAGTATCTTTGAGAAAATTACCATAAAGTGGGGTTAATTTGACAAAAAGCTAAGTCACAATCTTTTTAATCAAGTGGAGGAATTGCATTCTAGTCCTTGAACTGGCGAATTGAGAATAAATTCTTATCAAATTCACGAACTCAAATGTTCAAATCCTCGAGCTCAAATGGTCAAATCTTCAATTTTTAATTTGCACCAATAATTAATGGCCCATGTGTATTGTTATGGTATTAAAATATATAACAACAAGCTTTTTATTAAATTTTGCATACAAACTTTTATAAATAATAAAAAAATTTACTACTACTTCTTTTATTTATTTTAAATAAAATTGAGGTATTTTTTTGAAGAACTAATGCATACAAAAATTAAAAGTTAATTTTTAAAAAATGTGTATATGTCTATATGGTTATATTTAAATATGTATGTGTATGTAGGCTCTAGCTCTCGCTCTTTAGATATTTTTACAAATAATGCCTTTGCGCCCTGATCCCTCTCCCGTATTTGTATCCGCACTTGCATTGTGTAACTTAGACAAAAAGGCAATTGAGGTAACTTAATCTAAGTAATTAAAAATAATAATTATCAAAAAGATTATATGGAGTAAAAATCAATATAAAAAAAAAGGTCAAATAAGGTATTTGCTCACGCCAATTCTGCCATTTATGTCAAACTGCTACATTGACGAGACGAACACGCATATAATTGTATATGCCAAATTTCTTGAAAATATGCATTTAGTCAAGAAAGATATTTAATTGCCGGATAAGGATACGAACCTTAAGAATAAGTTGTTTCAGAGAAGGATATGCAAATACTTAAAGAGGCTACGCATTTTGTTTCTAAGGATACGCGAGTGTTAGAGAAAGATAGTTATATTTTCAAGATATGTATTGGTTGTCACTGTTAAGTATTTATTAGACAAAATGCATGAAATAACCACATGAGTTGGTCCAGGGCGACTAGTTTCAAATTTGATCCCTGTCCCATATCTTTAACTAAGGGACACATCTAGGAGGTTACCTAAATTTTTTGAAAACCAAAAGTATTTCAAACCAACATATACTCTATTTGGTAATATGGTCTTGGCTAACCAATTGAGACTAACTTAGCTGGCCAGAGTTCTTAGTCTCCATTAGAGAGGTTAGGAGTTCGAACTCTCCTCCCTCTAGATCCCCTTCCCCACTAAAAAATATGGCCTCGGCTAAATTATCTTCCTTTTAATACACGTGACCATCTAAATTGAAAATTTTAAATCCCCTAAGAAATTTAATACCTTTGAAACTTTATCTATTCTTATTTCTTTTATCATTTCAGTTTCTTTTATTAATTGTAAATATATATGTTTAATATATTTATTACTTTAAGTGTCTTTTTAAAAAATATATATTTTAAAGGTTTCCACATTACTTTTTTATGATTGCACACAAAATCTTAAATGTTAGGGCTTGAAATACATAAATAAATTTCTCATATATCTCTGTCTCCAAACGGTTCTCCTCTCTCATTTATAAAAGTACCAATATTTTCATAGTCAATTAATTTTGAGTCCTTTCACCTTTCTTGCTCTCTATTAAAATTTGAAAAACAATTTTGTTTCACTTGGTGGATTTTTTACTCGTATCTTTTACTATAAAGTCCCAAATTTAGCTGTAATAAATATTTTGTAAATTATTAAATTATTTCCATTCGTAGACACTTCAATATCCTTGTTATCCCAGATGCAAAATTTCTCAAGGCCTTGATAAGGCAAAAAATTAATTCCATCATTTTTACTTGTTAATTATTGTCTTCATTTTTAGTTCGGGCTCCTCAAAAGAAAATTCTCGGTTCTGTCCTTAGGCCAATCAATTATCATTTATGCAATACATGAAGTTTATAACCCTCCATAAGTTTGAGTGAGTAGGTCAGTTAAAGTGTGAGCACCATTACATAACAAAAAAAAGGCATGAAATTATTTTAGAAAATAAATAATTCAGGTAGCTAGGTTTGTTATCCTACTAGCTTCTTGCATGTAAAGACTTGTACAGAATTATAGAGAGACATAGTATCTTGTGTAGACACATAGAATATTCTAGTATCATGAATCATTGTATAGAGAGTAGTGTGTTTTAGAGACTTCTACATATTTTTAAGTCTAAGATATTTTTATCGAGTATTAGGAAACATCAATCTCTACTGTAGGATCAAATAAATCTCAACTATTAATTGAGAAGGTAGATTAGTATAAACAAGAGAGCGGTCCTCAAGATATCTTGAGTGTGTTCCTTTTTTAAATTCATCTTGTGAGTCCTTTTGAGTGCTCTTGAAATTTCTCTTTACTTACTTTTTAAGGGTGAGTGAATGATAGACTGACTTAATATCTTGAGTGTGTTCCTTTTCTAAATTCATCTTGTGAGTCCTTTTGAGTGCTCTTGAAATTTCTCTTAACTTTTTTCTTAAGAGTGAGTGAATGATTGGCTGACTTAATCATTATGAGTAAGGTGTGAGCGTCTAAACGCGAGTAGACAGACTATTGATATAGAGGCGAGGCATTGTCATACAATCCTGCTCACACTGTATGCACTGATTTAGGTTCCGTATAATGAATGTGATAAGGTAATTATTGTGATGTACATTTTAGTTATTTTGATTGTTTTATTTTTTTAATAATTTTATGATTACAGAAGCATAACGAAGGCTCTGCAGAAGATCCACAATTTGGGCGAGTGTCACGGCAACATTCACGAAAGAGTTGTGGTGACTAACCAAATCGAGTGCTTATTATAAGCATCACCTAAATGGTGAGATAATAGAGTTTTTCCCAAAATAACACTCTTTGTCAAAATAATTTCCTATCTAACACTCTCTTAAAAATAATTCCCCTTCTAATATTATTAGCACCACATTTGCTTCTTTGATGGCAAATAATTGACAAGTTGGCATTCTTAGACTTTGAAAAAATTATAAGTAAATGAAAAGAACATAAGGTAAGAACAATCTCTTCCTCTTTCTACTATTTTCCTTTTCAAGAGTAAAAGTTGATGCCTTGCTAAGGCACAAACATCATATTGCCTTACTTAGGTTATGGGGAATTTAAATTGAGGGAAAAGCTTTCATCAAAATGGGTAGAAATAAATTTTACTACTATTGGTAATGGATTATTCAATGGCGGTGTTTTGCATCCAAACATAGAGTCGGTCGTACGAGTCAAGTGACCATGAAGATGATCAAAAGCTAAATTCCTACAAGTTGTCATTTGGATCCTCTCGCGTTCCATGATAACATTTAAAACATTTTGCCATAATAATATAGATGAAAGTGAACTGTCATCAACAGAAACCAACACCATGAATAATTACAAGAACTATATTGGTTCAATGCATTGAGCATTTCATAATTCATTTCATATTCTCTTGATGAGTGAACCAATCCACAACTATTCCATAAAGGTTAGCTATTACATTAGCAATGAAAAAGATTCATAGTTCTCAAGATTGAGTCATTGATGTTGTTAAAATCTGAAAATATTTTTGTACGCTGGCAACACATGGTGAAATCATTTTTGCATGCTGAAGATGAAAATCCTTCTTGGAGGTAAACATGACAAAATCCAAGAATAAAGGCCGCATGACCATCCATTGAAGGCTTATCTTTCATCCATGGAAAAAAATTAATGTATGTAAATTTTAATAATGTAATCATAATTCATGTACCATGAAATCAGCTTAATCCATGACAATTAAATTATTCATTAGGAAAAATACTAAATTGTGCAATGCTACAGTTTAAACCTAGATATGGCAAAGTATGATACTTTTGAAATTGTTAACATAGTGTTCGAAGACCCATCTTCACCCAATGCTTCTTTAATCTGCTATAATAAATCTACTCTAGTTAGTGTTATGGATCAAGTACCACTAATGTAATATTTTTATAATTTGAGTGAATTTACAAATAAAAAAACTTGGACCAGTAATATGGATTCAAGCAAGAACAAACAAATAAATGAATAAGCACGTGGCGGATAGATAAGTAAATTAGTATACCCAACATAATGAAAGTACAATGACCTTTTTTTATTCTTTTTTGGACATGCACAGCGATTGTGGCCTCTCTGCTTGCATAAACTACATGTCACACTTTTACGACCCTCCCTAGCATCCATCTCATTAGGTAAATGTGTTGCTTTTGGGCCACCTTTATAAACTACATGTAAACGTATTGCATACTTTTTGTCTCCAAGACCTATACTTATGCTTAAGAAAATTACATCTTTATTAATTTTTATATCCAGTATTGCACATGCTCTCCAAAAAAAATTATTTACTCCCTCGTTTGCTACTCTTGATTTTACTGATTTAGTTTTCTAACTTTACATACCCTACAACAATTTTGGACAACAATATTGATTCAATCACATAAATATATATATATATATATATATATATATATATATATCCACATATCCATATGCATGTACACACTCATATATATTCAATCAGAAAAATCCGTACATGCATGCATATATACAAAGAAAAGGCTTGACCGCTCATTTTGATTGCATGATTGAGGAGGATGAGGAAGAAGCTTGCTTCACTGATGAAAGAGACGATCATCAACATGAGGACTTGTGACTGTGAACAACAAGCGTGTTATGGCAGGAGGACTGAATGTCGCGGCGGCTTTTATTTGGCTTTGATATCATAGTTGATGGACTTCTATGCAAGAACTTAGATTTCTACTTTATGAGTTCTCTTCCTTTTGAATTCCTAAGTCCTAACCTAACATACTCTTTAGGCAAGGGTTTGATTTTAAAAAGAATTCATGATATCACGTAATAAATTTAGAAAATTATTTTAACAAAAAATATTATTTTAAAAAAAAACTCGAGATAATAAGTTTCATGCTATTTCAGAGTTTACTTAATATTTTGTTTTGGTGTTACTGATATTTGTCTTTTGTGTTTATTTATAACCGTTGAAGATTTGATGTTTGGCATCGAAAAGATTTAACAAATTTTAAAAAACTGGTGACAAAGTTTTACAGCAACACACTGTTGGCTACGATGTGTATAAGCCCATTGACAACTTTGTGCAGCCAGCGATTGAAGTAGTTCTGTATAAATATTTACAAAAAAAAAAAAATGTAATTCTTCATATTTAAATATTTCTTATTCTTATATTCTTCATATTTAATTAATTATTTTTTTAATGTAGGGATTTATCATTGTACAACAACCTAGCATTTTACTCTTCTAGAAATTTCAAGATAAATAGAAAAAAACAAAATACAAAGATTTATGTGAAAAACTCTTAAAATAGGAGAAAAAACACCAACTCTAAAGAAAAATACACTATGTGAAAAATTATTACAATCACACACTTTTCCTCCTCATCCCAAAAAACCTCACTAGTTAAACTTTAACTTTAACATTTTCAAGAGAAATTTTACTAAAGTCAAAAGTTACTAGCTAAACTATTGACTGATACATTTAACCAAGGAGGTATAACCCTCCTTATATAAGCCTTGAACCTTACCCTTTTCTTATTTTCAACAGACGTGGGATTGCCAAATGAGCAAAATCCAACAATTGTGCCACATGAAATAGAAACTGATCTCAGAGAGCAACTATTGTTTAATCGACACCTAATTAACATGACGGCAGGACAGAATACCAGCTGATATAAACCAAAGTACCTAAGAGGACTTTCTGGATTTCTGAAGAAATATTGTCCAGCATTATCAGTCCCACCACACGCTCGCAAGTGAGGAAGAGATTGAGACTGCTTTGCACAATATTTTTCCGGAAACTTGTGATGTAATATTTTTGGCCTGATACACTACTTTTAGTTTGACAACAAAATCTTAAGGTGAGTTTTAATTTATTAAATACACTAATAATTAGTTGCTACATGGTAATGTGATTTATAAATTAACTTTGTATTTTAGTCTTACATATTTGCTTGATGTATTTGTCTAAACTGTGGACTCTTTCACTCTACAGGAAAGATTTAGTCTTTTGATGTATTTGTCTAAACTGTAGACTCTTCCACTCTACAGGAAAGATTGAAAATACAGTCACCACACTGTGCACAGCCTGTCGTGGTAAGGTTGAAAATACCAGCTCATGCGAGGGACAACAGAGTCCCACCAGAATTTCACCAAAGTTTCGGTGCACTGGCACTTCTTAGTTAGTAAGATATTAATAGTGATGGCACACACAATAATGTAAGCACCCATAACTCCCATTAATGCCATTACTAACATGATATGGGTGGTTTGAAAAATTACAATTGTGATGAGTTTTAAAAAGATTATTAGTTAATAGATTTTATCAAACTGGAGTATTGACTTTATAATAGTATTAGAAGTGTTGGCACACACAACATGTATGTTCATAACTCTGATTAATCCTACTGTCAAGATATGAGTGTTTTGAAAAACTGTAATTGTGACAAACTTTGAAAAGGCATCAGTGAATAGATTTTACCAAACTCTCGAGTATTTATTTTATAATCCTAAACTAGAAGTGATGGTACATATAATGTGTGCGTTCATGACTCTCACTAATCTACTAATCTCATACTCTCACTAATGAAAGTTAGTTAAATTAGATTAAAATTATCATTTTTAGTTCACAAAAGAGGATGTGAGTGTTTTAAAAACTGTAATTGTGAAAAGTTTAAAAAAATCAAGCTTCACCAAGCTGAGGGTTTACTTTACAAAGAGTACTAACAGTTCCGCACACACGATGCGTGTGTAATTTTCTATTTGACCAAAAAAAAAATCAATCACAATTTTTATAATTCAATCAAAATATAATTCTCTGTATGTTACTATGACAGAGAGATTAGTAGGCATCCATATACATACCAATCTCTCGGTCTTCAATTGATACATACAATAAAATAATAATCCCTTGACTCAACTGATCTATATCTGTACTCATATATCACTTAATTAACCTCTGATAGGATAATTAAAATTGAATTGCTTTACACCAACATAAACACATTAAAAACTTAATAATCTAACCATCTTATCTCAACATTAATAATTACAATACGAACCAAAACTATAAAACAAATTTATTTCTCCCTAATCTAAATTCAAGTCAAATGTCTTTCTCTCAACTCACTCCCAAACATTGTAATGAGAGAAACAAAATTCTTAAGAGAGAAAATATGGTAATTCATCAATAAATTAATTAAATCTTCTAGCCGAAGATCGTCGATGCTTGCTAGAGTGAATTTGTTTGCTGAAAGAAAGGAAGTGAAGGTAAATACTACGTGAACGTTCCAAAGCACAAAAAATAATCCAATATACATGGGCGTACCTGTGGATCTCCTCTTGAAGGATTCTAGGAATTTGGGTTCTCAAACTCCTCTGTATATCCTGTCCTTCATTTTTCTCTCTCTAACCAAAAAAAGGTAAACTACATTAGTCCATATTCAACTGGCCGAATAGGGGCCTTCATACATCTGAATTGGAACAAAAAAAAAAAAGGCGAGGAGAAGATAGGAGGCTGAATTGGTGACTAAAGGTTTGTAGCTTTGTTCCGGAACCAAATAAGAACAAATTACTGTGTATCACCATTAAAGAAGCCTCCATCACGAAATCACCACCGGCCAACCCCCATCTACACCCAACAACACATACAATTCCACCCCTTTCAGCATTGACTTACATACTACAAAGCATGATGTGAGGTAATTAACCCCAAACTGACTACCACCATTAACACCGCTGTGTATCTCCACATTTAATGACAAAAAAACCCAACTGTTCATCACCAAATAAACAATAAGGGTTGCTGGAAACAATAACCTGGTCATTGCTTGCTTGGTGTATTGTGTATGTGAGTACAATGAGTTAGCCACTAACAGGAAATGCAAATGGTTTATTATGATTATTTTCAAGACACTAAATGCGTGTGTAAAGGCCATCAGCGCCTTAATCGAAAAAATCAGATTTTCTGAACTCCTCTTTCTCATCTATTGATTCTTTTGTTCGGCACCCAAACGCTTCTTATACACTCACTACCCACAAACCCTCATACAAATACGAAACATCAAGCATACACTATTTCAAACTCACACACATATATATACACACGTATGAGAAGAGAGAGAACCTATGCACAACAAATTATGCAACAAATGATGTCCATCTATATAATAAAACACAATATTTTTTGAATCTTGATCGAACATTTGTCCTACGTGACATACAAATGTATGTGAGATACAAATGAATCTAAGGGTTGAAAACATTTTGTTTCCTTCAATCAACGGTTGATACGATTTTGATTTTATCGTTGACCTTTCAAGTCTTCTATGTCTGACAATAAGCATTAAATGATGCCAGCCAATTGCTCTTTTCTTTCAAGTCTTCTATGTTTGACAATAAGCATTAAATGATGCCAGCCAATTGCTCCTTTCTTTTGTATTTCTTCTGACCTTTCCCTGTTCTGAACTTCTTTATTCCTTTATTTCTTTTGTTTCTTACCCTCTTTTCTCTTCTCTTTCCCGTTTCTTCCCTTTTTTTTGCACAGATTTTCTTATGGTTCATTTCCTTTTCCGATTAATGACTCTTTGCAATCAAATTTTCAATTTCAAACCTCCCACCGTGTCTCTCTATCAAACCCTCTCAGAGCATCTTTAATTCAAAGGTTTCAAATTTATCTTTATTTTGACATCTACTTCAAATTTAAAGTTTATGGGTCTCACTTTTTCACATTGTTACTCCAACCTATCCAACCTTTATTTCACTATTCATTCTTCAAATCATTATTCTTTTATATAAAAAAAAGTCAAAAATTACATATTGTGCTCTTTTTTTATTCAAAATATAATTATTTATTGTCATATTTTAATTTAAATTGTAATTATTTACTAAATATTTAATTAAAATTAAATTATTTAATATTTTTTAAACTAAATGATCTACCCACGAAATTATAAATTAAATTACATTAAAAAAATTTAAAAAAACAAAACCCCCCCATTGCAAACCAATGAAATACGTTTAACAAAAATTAAAATACAATAAGGAACTAATTAAAACATATAAAATGAGACTTGAAAAATATATGTTTGATTGATTGAGCATTTATGGGAGAGATATATGCTTGTTTCATGTGACGTTTCTCCAAGCATTAGTGAATGATCGAGAAATGTTATTTTTATGTAATCTTTTTGTTATTATTCTAGTCAAAATTATTTTCTATTTTTAATGGATGTTGAAATTTTAATTGTTATTGGAAAGTGGTAGAAATAGATTGATTAATTCTTAAATTTGCAAAAAAAAAAAAAAAAAACAAACTGAAAAGGTGGAGTAGTAAGATAAAAAAACGAATTCATTGATTCCATGGATTAAAATAATTTTAGTATAAATAAATAATTAGTAAAATAAAAAGAATTTTTTTATTTCATATATGAATAATAATTTCAAGATAAATAAAATCAAGTAAAATATAAATAATTGATTTATTCCACATATAAAAAAATCTCAAATTAAATAAATATTTAACAAAGTAAAAAAATTAATGAATTAATTGAAAGTTTAAATTAAATATTTATTAAAATATTATGTAAATAGTAAATAATGCATAATAATGTATTATGTAGACTTAAAACAATTATTAGTACAAGGATTCTACATAATTAGTGCTTTGGCCCCACATAATAGTGAAATAAAGGAGTCTTTAAATATTTTGGAGAACCTTCAAATTTAAAGGCTTCATATGAAGGCCACCTTCATTTCTTCAAAATTTGAAGAAATGAAAGTAGATTAGAGATTAAAATTTGCAACCCATCTTCAAATTTAAAGATTTGAAGGTGAGTTGGAGATGCTCTCAAAGCCCCAGTGCCGCAAGAGAGAGGATTTGTCGAAACAAAGACGAAGAGGAGGGAAAAGAACTGTAGGAGTCGAAGACGAACCACGTTAGCCTCCACCAGGTTCTTTTCTCTGTTTTCTCTCTCTTTCAGTCTCTGCCTCTCTTTTTTTTTCCTTATCTTTTTCTCTTGGTTTTTTTTTCCCCCATATTTGATGACAAGGGCTATTGGGTCAGACAACCTATGTTGAAAGCAATTAAATTTTTGAATTTTTTTTGGATTCTCTGCATTGTGATGCTTAGTCCTGCCATGGTGTTTCGATCAAAACATTAGGCCTCTGGTTCGTGTCTGTTTCCACGGAAACTTCTCATTTTTGGGGCTCGGCTTTTTGGTCCAAATCTGTATGACATTTAGATTAACGGGAGGGAGGGAGAAAGAGGAGAAGTTGAGACAATTTTTCTTCAGGTATTTGTTTAGTACAGAGAGGCATAATAAATTTGAGTCTTAATATCCTGATTGGCTTAGTTACGTTTAAAAAAAAAAAAATTTCGAGACAGAGCTGGTTATTTATTTATTTTCTCTTCTTGATTGGTTGATTTTGTTGGAATGAGAAAGAGAAAAATAGACAAAGAGGACTAATTGGACTCAAATACTATCTTTATCTGGGTTAATGTTTCTACCCTTAGGCCCCACAGCACTGATCTAGCTAAAGTCAATGAAGTCATTGATAAAGAAGGAAATTGGGTACTTCATCTATTGACCAAAATCCTTTCCCCTGCCAACATATGCACCGTAGTGTAAGCAATTCTGTTTGATTTACCACTAGCAAAGAATATCCAAGTGCCATTCCTGGTTACTCCCTTTTTGCGTGTTCAAATTTTTTATTTTTATTTTTTGTTTTGATAGAGAGGCATAATAAATTTGAGTCTTAGTATCTTAATTGGCTTAGTTACGGTTAGATTCTTTTAGTGGAGACAGTACTGGTTTTGGCATAATGTTTATCTGGTTATTGGCATAAGAGAAAAATAGACAAAAAGGAGTAATTGGACTAAAATGCTATGTTTAGATGTAAATTGTTCTCTATTCTTCATGCTAATCTCTCTCTCTCTATCATTCTTTTTCCTTCCAATATATCCTCCTAGAGTTAGACGAAGAGGGTGACATTTTTTTTTCTCAACTCCTTTGTGCATGTATTACTTCAGAGGGTAATTTACCATTATTTTTTTTTGGGGGGATTACTCACAAGAAATGATGAATGAAGGGGTTAGGTTTAATCTATAATCACCCATGAGAAACGATGATACAAATATATTGTATTTGCTGCTCTTTTTGTCTTTCCCTTTAGTCTATTATAAAATGGTTAGAAGTTATTTTTGTTAAAACTAAATAACCAAGCACTTTTAGGTTAAAATAATGAATTCCAACAATCTCGAATCATGGACAACATCACCATCTATCGCCACGTAAGTTGATTTTTCTTAATACTCTTTTATTATTAGTTGAAGTCTATTTTTACAGGTAGACAAAGATTTAGAGCAAACTGTACAATAAGCTCTCTTTACTCATTTTTTTAAATTAACTTGGAGTTCCTTAATATAAAACTTTTTTACCTCTCAATTGCCTTTATATATAGGTTCAATTTCTTCGGGAAAAAAATATAGGTGTTGTGATCCCTGATGAGCGAGACTTTAATGTCATTTGTGTTTCGTGAGGTAATTCCATTAATCCCTTTTAGTTGCATTTTTTTTTTCCTCAGAAGATTTAACTTATTTTTTGGAAGGCAAAGGAAAAGGCAACGCCTCACGGAAAAGAAAAGGCAAGCTTTGCTAGCAAAGGAAAGGAAAATGCATGTCAAGTGGTAATTGTTATAGTTATTAAAGCATTTTTAATGTATGTTTTTTTAAATGCTTAGTATTTTTTTTTTAAGCAACTAACTTGACTGCAGCTGTTGTTTTTGGATGGATATTTTTATTCTATTTTTGTGCCAAATCTCTTTTGTAGCAAAGCTCTTTGCAGTGCTAGGGAAAGAATTTGAGGTTAGTTTCAATGTGCTCTCTATTTTTTATTGGTTTGAGCATCAGATTTGGGCACATTTCATTCTGTATTCTCTTATGCCTTTTTACTTTGTTTGCATTTGAAGGGGTTGAATTGATAGGTTCCGGAGCATTAAAATTTCTTCATCGAGATAGGAATGAACATCGATTCCAAAGAGCTCCTCCACGTCAAGCAGGACCATTTTGTTAGTTTTGTGTTAGCTTTCTTAAATGCTTTTGGTCCTGATGAGTAAAAACTACTAGGTAGCAAACATAAAAACAAAACGTATTGTCACAAAGCAAGTAAACACTTTGTTGAAATTATTTTGCCCTTTATCGTAGTTTTTTTAATCCTTTTTTGTCATGGAAAATTAAACTTTACGAAAGAAAGTCATCTAGAAAACCCTTCCATAATTGGTGGGTCATTTTAGTTTTATTTAAAGGTATATACCATAGTTTTAACTAAGTTTAGCTAAATATATAGTTATAAAGTAGTTACCGGTCTGACTACCAAACTCCGCTTGCTTAATGAAAAGTGAAGGTAGTCTACCCGCATCATCAAATAAGATACCATGGTTTGGCTAATTTAGGATTTCGAATCATTTATAATTTCTTTAAAGTTATTTGGCTAATATATTTATGGCTTTCATTTTAATAATTTTTAATTGTTTTCTTTGCTACATGTAGCTTGGCAAATGGAGAACCATGTCAAAAGAGGCCATATATGGAAGCTGGGGTTTACATTAACAATCCAAGGTTTGAGTGCTAGAGACGTTCCAAGCTATCCATGTGAATTGAGATTGGGCTATTAGATTGCAATGAAAGCTTAGGGCCTAGATTACAATCCAATCCTTTTATTTACCAATTTTTTTTTTTTAAATTATACAATGGATTTTATACTTGCCAGACTGTAATTGCTAGGGAAGATATTTGGACTTGGCCTTTTAGGTTAGGGTCTAGATGTGATTAACTAGATATGGATGTGAAACTCATACTTAAAAATTGATTTTTTTGGAATCAAAGTTCTCTTTATGTCTATTTTATAATGTGTTTTTGGTATTGCATTGGCTCCTTAAAATGCTCAGGCTAAATTCTCTAACCTTTCAAATAGTTTTTTGTTTGGCAATCGGTAAAGCAACCTTTTAAATAGTTGAAAATTGATAATATGGGTTTGGTGTGTGTGAGGGAAATGTGGTGTGCCTGGAAGTTTATCGTGCAGATAGAGTGAAAGTGAGATGATATTGTAACTGGTTCGGATGAAGTTAGTACAAGTGCTTCGGCCTTAAAAATTCAATATAATTTGTTACTATTAACAAAATTTATTGGGAGTGCCGTAGGCACAGATTATTCTTAGTATATCAATAAGCTAACAAAAAGAGAATTGACCCAACAAAATACGGAATCACATATATCATAAATCTATATAGATAACACCAAAATCAAAAGAGTATAGAATTTATGCCATCACTGTACTTGGTTTGTTGTCAGAAAGGTCATTGGAAATATTCAACAGGAAAAGCTTTGCACATCTCTCTCGACGGCATGTCTTCTCTCTCGCAACCGCTTCCCATAATATCTGGTTTTTCAATTAATCTTGTGAATGAGGGGGATCCAGCACAGTCAAAATGCAATCCTCCATATGAGAGGGACGCAGCACAGTCATGGTCGTGTTGAAGTTTTCGAAGAAGGCAACAACATCCAAAGTTCGTAACAGATAGGAGTGTAGAGTTGTTGAACACGCAAAAATTGTTACGTGGGATAGTAGTTATCTAAAAATATTTAAAAACTGTCAAACCAATTTACTATCTTATCCTCAAAATTAGTATCTGTAAGTTATTTTGTACGAAATTGTCCTTATTTATTTGGAGTGAAAGAATGCAGGTGATGCCATTTTTTGAAATTTGAAAGACTTTTTTGTCTGAACGAAAATGTGACATAATTTTAAATTTAAAGTTTTATCGATTTCACCAAATTTTAATATTTATTTTATAATAATATAGATATAGATATAGATATATGGATACGGACATACATAGATTTGACATATCTGCTGATGCAATCCAAAGGTCCTCGTCTGGAATGGGTACAATACGCACGGGTGTGCAGTACAGACTTTTCCCTAAAATAATTAGTCTATTTCTTTTGTAATTTGCTTTTGCCAAGTTAACCCCTTTACTAACGGTAAATTCAATTTTTTTTTCAGTTTCAAATTTCGACAAAACCGCGTGCGGAATCCAACTTCTATAAAAGGGCAGTCAAAACTTTTTATAAGTCCCTTTCTCGAAATTTCCTTCTCCTCTCTCTCTTGCCGGTTACACCCAAAACTGTCCACAGTCTCTACACCATGTCTTTCTGCGCGACCCTGAAAAGTTCGTCACCGCCGTCGATCAATCGCCTGCAACTGATCCAACGGCTCCAGTATCGCCCCTTCTCTACCTCACCGCCACCACCACCGCCTCCTTTCGTTGTCTCAAGCTCTGAGACCAATTCTCTGAAAAACCCCAATAGTTTCAGATCTTTCCTGAGATGGGCTTCGGGAATTGCTCTGGGTTCGGGCATTGGGTTGATCGGTTACTATTCGTCTTCAGATGCTTTGACTTCTCCGGAGAAGTCATTTTTGTCTTTCGCTGACTGGTCAACGGCTGCTACTACGGAAGTCTCATTGGATGATCAGATTTCAAACCCTAAATTTCTCTTTGGAGGTATGTCATTATCTTATTACTATATGTAGTTTTAAGTGTTGATTTTGGCTATAATCAAATGCTCATTGATAATGTTGTGTGATATATCTTTTTGTTACTGCCCTTCTAACATCTTCATTGGATTAGGAAAAGGAGTTCATATATGTTTGTATATTGTTTTCATGTATAAGTATATATGATTATATTTATATGCACACTGTTGAAGATTTCAATCTATCGATTTGAGAGTTGGATTGCTTGGAATATGTATCAGGGTATATAACAGGATGATCTTTTAATGAATTGAAGTGTGACAAGGGTATTAGAGAAGCAAATCTTTCTAGTACAGCTAAAAAATTAGGAATATGACTTAGGTGTGACATCGTCTTTGGTGGGGAATCGTATTATTTAGGTAGCAATAAACTTACAGTCGATATATAGAAGTGAAGGACCTAAGTCTCGAGGAATGTGAATATTTCATTTCATTTTTATCAAATTCACATTTTTTTCTATTGAAATGGCGGAAACATTTATTGAAACGTAGTAATTTGTATTGTAGCATTGGAGTACTAGGGAACACATTGAAACACACCAAAATACAGTGCATTAAACTGAAAAATGAGTTGTGTCTGCTCAATTTTAGAAGTTTTAAATGTTTGTACAACTTTTTTGGAGAAAAATAAAAGGTTGTGTTTTACGATATCTATAAGTATTATTGTTAGTAATATAGCAATATTATTACTATTGACTTGAGCAAATTTTTAGACCTTCTTTTGTTGGGATCTTACACACTTTTAGAATCATATACACGCTTATTGAATAAATTTGATTTATGTTTGACAATACCTATCATTTTTTTGTTCATGGTGACACTGATTTTTTTTTATTTTGCACTTGCTCTTTTATGTGAATGACCAAATAATCACAATGTATTTAATTAATCAAATATTAAGATTTATACATTCATATATATATATATATATATTTCAATTTAAATTCCAAACATTTCTGTGTATTTTCAAAGATTTTTGTTGCTTCTAAAATGTCTCTGAAACGTTTTCGTTTCCTTGCTGATCGAAACAACACACCGAAACCAAATTTTGATCCTTGCATGTGCGATCAGTAAAATAAGTGATCATAATGAAAAATATGGTGTATGCGAAGCACAATGGATTGGCAGAATGTAAGGTTTATAACCTTAAAGAGGCAATGAAAAACTGACAAACTTTGAATATTTCATTGACATCACAGTTACCCTGGTAGGAGATCAAAAACTTTATAGTTCATTCTGGGAGGGCCTGACAAATCTCTGACTTAGATATAGATCTTACAAGTATGGTTCAGTTCTTGAAAGTAGTAGTTCTGAGTTGGAAGCCAGAGAATTAACAATTGCCAACATCTTTCTAATCTACCGATTTCTGGCTGAACATAGCATTTCCTTTTATATAAGAATCATTCATTATTTTCTGAGATTAGTTTTTTTGCAACTTCCGGCTCTGCTGGATGCAAGATAAATTGTTTAGTTATATTAATAGCAGAGTATAAATGTTTCTTATCTTCATTGCAGATACATTTAGGAGAAAGATTTTCTTTAACTATGAGAAACGCATAAGGATGAGAAGTCCTCCTGAAAAGGTACTCGTAACGGATCTCATATGATGCAATACCATTACCAGTTGAAGGAATCAAATAGTTTCCATTTACTTTTTCATAGACTTGTTAATTATAAATAATACCATAGAAGGAAGAGGTATGTTATTGAAATGAACTGACTTGACACCAAAACATTTCTGTCAAGAGTCTATTAATAATCTATAATTCCATATTATTTAACTTTGTAAATGGTAATAATGTCTAGGATATTGAACTCGGTTGGTTGATTTCCTTTTGCTTTTAGTTGGTGTGGAGATTGAAAATTATTCAATAGTGCAGTACCTTTTTCCAGCAGCTAATACAGTTATCCTATCTACCTATGATGTTACCTTTTCCAGCAGATATCCTATTGTACCGTATTTTGAGTGCTTATACAAACATCTTAAAAGTAGGGAAAGAAATGTCATATATTCTAATAGTACATTGCTTAGGACTGGAGGGAGTAATGAAAGAGAATCTCATTTTTCCTTTTTATTCTACTTTCCTTTGTGTTCTATGTGTAATAGGATATAGAGCATTAATTTTTATGGATACAGTCGGATTCTATTAGACTAAAATTTTGGAATTCTAAATTTAAAAAGTTGACGAGTGAGCAGGAGCAAAATACTAAATTATATCAAAGTGAAATCATAAAACCAAAAAATAAAAAGAAGAAAAGGAGTTTGATCAAGGATTGGAGAGGAGAGGTGGAAGAAAAGGCTCGGGATGGATTTAGGAGTCTTTGTGCGAGCCGTATGCGGTGAGAGTCGCACGTACGGTAACGAGGGGGGTTCGCGTCTATACGTGTAGTGTGGTGGTTGGGCCTACCCATGATGTGTGCCTGTCCAAGCATGTTATTAAATAAAGGTAATGTGATGCAGAGGAAGCTGCCTTAGTTTCTGCATAGCTGTTGATGCAATTTTTTTGGAATATATGATTTTAGTTTGTGCCTTTCCAGGCCGGATAAACTTTGAACCCTGACATTTAATTCACAATTTCATATATACAAAACTATTCCAAATAATGGAATATGCATATCACCCAAAAAAAATCATATTTGTATGTTTGATGGAGTCTGAGTTCCCTGGTCATGCAATAACTGAACTAATATACACTGCTGATTATTTGAATAGAGCAGCTACTGTTGGTGTCTTGTGAAGCCCACATATAGGGCTATCACTGGCTACTTCAGTGAGTTTATTTATTGTTATAGATATGTTTCTCAGTTAGTTGCAACTAGATTTTGTTGAGATGTTCAATTTACATGAATATTTTCAATAGAAAAAAACATGTTGGTAATGCATGGAATACTTTTTGTTTTTGGTGATAAATGCACAGAATACTTAGGGATTCCATAGAATGTTATGAACTTCAAAATCCTTGAGCTCCTTGGAGTTGCTTTTTTTTTTTTTTTGCTGTCACGTACTAGCTTTTGTTGGCCTTCCCAAGCGAATGCCTGTGCACTCTACAGTAGTTATGCAATCAACATTCCAGATTGCACTCACGAAAATGAGGTTCATCTGGTGCACTAATGGTGAAGGAAGAATTCAATTTTTATTCTTATTTAAACGTGAAGAATGTCATAGTATAGTAAACAATATATCATATAGTCATCTGGTTCTAGAAAGTGTTAAAGAATCCAAACTTTGATCTTCACCTTTTCTTGTTGAGGCCTGTGGGAAAAAATGAATTATACTCAAATGAAACCTGCAGAATTTTGTTCTATTTGAGGTGAATTTCTTATTTTCCAGACACGCACAATCAAAACAAAAACTAAGGCCTCGTTTGGTAACGTTTATTGTTTTTGTTTTTTGTTTAAAACTTTTTTTTAGTTTTTTACAAAATTAGAAAAAAAGAAACTAAAAACACTAAAATAGGTGTGTTCTCTCTTACTAAAACATTGGTCTAGTACTATTGGCACAACGATAACCTATAAATGCCCATCACCAAACCAAAAAAAACACACAGCAAAAACACACAGTAAAAATACACAGCAAAAAACAAAAACTGACAGCGTTACCAAACGGATCCTAAATTTTCTTCTTGTTCTTTGCTTTCTATGTAACTAATAGGGAAATAGCCTAATATATTGTGAAGCTTTGTTATCTACAAAGCTTAGTGAATTTTAAACTATGGTCTTGTTTGTTGCAGCCATGCAGGCTTGGCTGATAAAGATGACTACAAATGGTTTTTATACTGACGTCACACTTGGGAAGTTTGGATTATCTTGCTACATATCATAAATTATATCGTGCATAAAGAATAATAAAGTGGTAAATAATTTGGGTGGGGGGTGGGGAGCTGCAAATACATAATGAAATGGAGGACATGTTTGCATGATGCATGTAGCTGAAACATTATTAACAATGATTGCCTTACTTTTGCTGAGAGAGCAGGTTTGAAACTCGTTGGGTAAACAGTGGTGAATACCCTGTTCATGTCTACAACTATCCATAGTTGTATATGTATTCATAAGAAGGTGTTTCATTTCTTTGATAAGCTAAGTTGCATGCACAATCTTCCCTAGGATGCTGTCATATCTTGCTCCATCAACAATCTCGAGACCTAAAAGTAGATTATATGGAAATACGACTTGCCACTAATATTTCACTTTTAAGGTGTTGGTATGCATTGCTTAAGCCTTGTAGACTGTAAACCTGTGCAGCAGTGGATATGCAATTTGCATGGGAGTAAGTTTCACGAATAGTGACCCTATTTTTCAAGAATGTCTCATAGTGTGTTTTCCTTGAAGGTTTTTGATTACTTTGCATCTTTTCGGACCCCAGAAGGAGAAATTTTTATGACACCAGGAGATTTGATGCGGGCTGTTGTTCCTGTCTTTCCTCCATCTGAATCAAACCTTGTAAGAGATGGATATCTTAGAGGGGAAAGGAGACCAGGCGAGTTGCGTTGTGATCCTTCAGAATTCTTTATGCTTTTCGATATGAACAATGATGGGCTTATATCTTTCAAAGAGTGAGATACATCTTTTGATATTTCTGCTTGGTCGTTTGTTATTCTATTGTCTTTTCCTCTTTGTTCTTTGTCATATCCCACCCCCAGCGGGTGTTCTTTTCTTTTTCTCTTCTCATATTTTTTATTGAAAATTTTCAGTTAAATGTTCTGCTTGGGCATGATAAGTTTTTTACCTGGGGAGAATTGATCCCATGGTATTTCTTTTTGTGGCAGGTATATCTTTTTTGTTACGCTCCTAAGCATCCCAGAATCAAGCTTTTCAGTAGCATTCAAAATGTTGGATATCGATGGCAGCGAGTAAGTATCTAATGGAATGTTTGAATATTGTAGAGTTTGATCATTATTCTTAACTTGATTTACTGATGGATATGTCATTTTCCTTACATGAACCCATTTAAATGTAAATCAGAACACGTTTGTGACCCCTCTCACCAAAAGCATCACTAGACCAACTTTGGCAGAGATCTGCAATTGACTCATTCTACCACTTATAAGTGCAGTGAATGCTGTTGAGCTAAATGGTAACTTAGATGGCCCTTAGAACTCTTGCTTGATATCTGGAGGGAAGATGTTATTTGAGTTATTCCATATCGAAGAACAAGCTTTTGGATCCCCCTCTTAGTTTTATAGTAGTAATTCAGGTTATGAATGTTTATTCAATTACGACCTATCTTCAAATTGTGTGTAGCTAAACAAGTACTGGATATAGAGCTCAAGATGAGAAAATTTGCTTTGATTTACCCCTCTCCCCATCCAAACATGTTATTCTATGCATGTCTTAGGAGATGTCCAAAACAAATGTTTTTTTGTCTTTTCATTATGTCACATGACATACATAAGGGCTAAGGAGGAATAAATTGTTATTGTCTTTGGGATGGTTCATTTTCTGGACAAGCCTATGTTACTGGCTTTTCATTTTGAAAAATTCTTTCACCTATAGTCTTGGGTAATACTCTTTGAGGGTTAGCATTGGGTTGTTTCTCATTTAGATATGTTTAGTGTGTCCTACATCATTAGTTTCTCTATTGTTTGAATTCCTTGTCCTAGTATTGTAAGATATTTTTGGAAATGCTGATAGATCATAAAAATAATCTGTGACTAGAGAAGATGTATTCGGTCTTACCTATCAAAAATAAATAGACAAAGATTAAAAAACATGGATACAGACATGGGACATGTGACATGGATACAACATGATATTGATAAGTCAACATGGCAGTTTACAAAAGATCAACATGTGGATACAGCAGGGAATGGTAATAGATAGATATTTATTAATATATTTGTATATATATAAAATATCACAAATTGTCATTTCTTAAGTAATGAATGAATTTGAAAAACCATTTTGGGGACGTGGATTTGCCTGTTGGGATTAATTAACCTAATTTATCCAACTATGAGAATAGGTCAATGATCTAAGTACGTCAATCATGTATGCAACTATAAAGCAATAGAGTAAAGAGACAAGGCACACTGGATTTTAGCGTGGAAATCCTAAATCAAGAAAAAAATCATGGGGCCACACACAGCCACTAACGTGTTTAGCACTATAATCTTGAACAGTTACAAGAATAAACTTACTACCTAACCCGTTGATCCACAACTCCGCTTTGATCCACAACTATGGTAGAAGTTTCAGACTTGATCGCTAGACACTTACAATTTACCGTTCTCCCATGCTATCAACGTCAACCTTTGGAATCTGTCAAAAATTATATATGTAAAATTTATTTGTTGACCAGAAGGAACACTTAATAAACGTGGAAGCACACTAAAGCTCTCCGAATAGCTAAATGATTTCTCTAATTGTGTGCTTATCAATTATGAAGCCTTCAAAGCCTTTATATAGTGTCTAGAGTGTTTGTAGAGCTTTGGATGAAGTATATCTCGAAGTAGGAAAGGATTCCTAAACCGACATGGAGTAGAAGTTCAATTTTTTTTCCAAAACTCTGCCGTCCGTTCGAATTCTCTAGTCATGGGTTCAAATGCCTGATCATTTAAATGCATAGGAAGCCCATTCGAACACCCACCAAACAAAAGTGCCTAGATCTTGAAAAGTTATATGAAATCGATATATTATGGATCTCGATAGCACTTCTGGTTTGAGATATATGGCCTTCTAAAGTTTCAACTCTGCATGCTTCAGCAGCTTGTACCCAGCTTCAACAACCTGTATTCTAACAGCATCAACTTGAAATTTGGCCCAAATACAACTCACAGACAAAAGCACTTTGATTGTAATTGTATTAAGGAATATGCCAACACTAAAAAACTTAACATTTTTTCCTTTTGGCAATTTCATGAAAAAACACAATAATAAATACAATCAAATGACTCAAACATATTGGAAGTTGTGCTAAAAAAAGTCACTTGTGTACTTGTCTATCTGTAAAAAAAAAAAAAACACAATTGAATAAGCTCGTGAAACAGCAAATGAAATATCAATCAATAAACCATGTTCACGAATAAATTTTACACCATCTCTCCCTTTAATGCAATGCAATGCCAACAAGATGATTCAATTCATATATTTCTTCTTCCCCTTTTTGTTTAGAGTTGACAAAGAAGATTCAATGAAATTCATTTTAATGACAATAGGGTAACAAGGAATAAAAGATCCAATGAGACGTGTAGGAGGGATCCGCAACAAACCATAAAAAAAAATAAAAATAAAACTACTAAAAAAAATTTGACAATAAATCAAGTAGCATTTTATGATATGTAGGAGTACATCTCATGACTCAAGTATTGTAGTAGACACGAAATACACTCAATGAATTAAAAATTTCAATCCCTTTAAACACAGAGGCGTAGTTTGTCAACATAGCCAAGTGAGTGTTCTGGTAAACTCGAAAGCTATAGACTTACACAAACACATAGTAGAGATCAAAGTTAATAAGTCTATTTAAATTTTTAAGAGAGCTACACACTTAGAACAATGACTAATTGTGCTTGTGTGATTCAATATGGAAACTCCCGCTTAATAAGCTCAAGTTTGCAACTTTTGAAGGGCTAAATTTTATTCTTTTGAATAGTTGAAGTTTTTTTTTTTTTTTTCCTTTTCTTCTTTTGTGAGCAATTTCAATGCTTAAAACATTATAGCCCTTTCTACGATTTTACCCAGAAGGTGCATATTTTGATATACATCTATAGTGGCTTTCACACATGTCAAGATAGTGAACTAATGATAGAAGTATGATACATGAATATTGGTCACTCTAGTGTGCTACTCTTGTAAAGAACATGAGAATAAATCAAACTAACAAAAATCACATATATGACTTATCCAAATCATTCGTACCAAGCGTGCTCAATGTGCACATCACTTATGTTTTCAAAATTACTCACAATGTAAGCAAAGATGATGAAATTTAAATCTAGATCATGTATTTATGCCTAACAAAGTATATTATCATTGTCATGAAAAATTACTCAACAAATTACAAAAATATTAAATGATCTACAATCAAAAAAATAATTTTGGTATTTTTGAAATTTTTTAAAAGAAAATAATTCCTTAAATCTACAACAATGATCATAGCACTAGAATAAAAGAATAAGAATCACATAACCTCCTATGCTATGTCAGATTCAAGACCTTATTCAGAAAGGCCAACCCCTACAAACTTCCTAGGGGTATTTAATGCATTCAGATCAAATTTTCTGGTCCAAACATCCCTAATTGTAGGTCTTTCAGAAATATGTTGTCTAAGATTATTTATTTGTTCATCTTCTTTATCTGATTATGCAGTTTATTATTAGGTTTCTTAAAATGATTTCTAGATTCTTCATGCATATAACTCCTAGAAATATTTCGCATTTTATGACAATTAGGCCTGATGTGGCCTTTAATACCACGGTGATGACAAGTCGAAACAAAATTTGGATGTGTGGTTCTCTTTGCCTTAAACTGTCATGCGTTGGAACACCAATATTGAACGTTGGAATGCCAGCTGTTCGAACGCATTCTGTGTCTGTTCGAATGTGGCAGAACATCAAAATATGAGAAATCTCCAAGATACCTGGTTGGTTTTACTTGTTTTTGAATTCTGGATGGTTCTGGTTCGTATTGGTATGTCTCAGAATTTGATGAATCAACAGGAGGAACGAATCTTGGCTTGTTGCGCAGCGTAGATCCATCAAATCCGAATCCATTTTTATCTTCAAACGTTTTTTAACTACTCCAGATGTGATCAATCTTCTTGGAGCCTATATTGAAATCCTTGAGAGACTCTTTAGTACGAGATAAATCAGATTTAACAATTTCTATTTCTTTCTCAATATTCTTGTTCTTCTCAAGTGTAGTATTAGCATTAGATAAATCAGATTGTGAAGTGGATATATTCTCCTCTAGACCTTTGGTAGTCTCATCCCATGAAGAGATTTTTTCTAATAATTTTTCTCTATTATTCTTCAATTGAGTAATCAAAACTTGGCCTTCATCAAGTTGAGTTTTAAAGCTATCTTTTTCTTTTTCCATATTTTTCAGTTTGATAGCCAATTTTTTGTTAACCTTACTCAACTTGAGGCTTTCTTTTATTAATTCTGCATATATACTTTGGAGTTCATCCTTATCATCATCACAATTATCTTTACTTGATTCATAGGACTCACTAGGATCACAATTAGACTGAGTATTTTAAAAAATAGGTGTTCCTACAGTCTCAAGAATAGTTGAAGCAATAAAAGTTATATCTTTGCTAGGCGAATTCATGTCTCCAAAATAATAAGGATCTCACTTGTAGGGTTTTAAAAAAAATATTTTGAAAAACAAGAGTAAACCCATTCTGATACCAATTGAAAAACCGTTTTGGGGACGTGGATTTGCTTATTGGGATTAATTAAACCTAATTTATCCAACTATGAGAACAAGTCAATGATCTAAGTACGTCAATCCTATATGCAACTATAAAGCAATGAAGTGAAGAGACAAGGCATACAAAATTTTAGCGTGAAAATCCTAAATAAGGGAAAAATCACGGGGCCACACAGAACCACTAATGTACTCAACACTATAACCATGAACAATTGTAAGAATAAACTTACTACCTAACCCGTTGATCCATAACTATAGTAGAAGTTTCAGGCTTGATCGCTAGATACCCACGATTCACCATTATCTTGTGCTATCGATGTCAACCTTTAGAATCCACCAAAGATGACGTGTATGAAGTTTGTTTGATGACCAAAAGGAACACTGAATAAACGTGAAAGCACAACAAAGCTATCTAAATAGCTAGATGATTTCTCTAATTGTGTGCATATCAATTAGAAGCCTTTAAAGCCTTTATATAGAGTTTGGAGTGTTTGTAGAGCCTTGCACGAAGTGTTTCTCGAAGTAGGAAAGGATTCTTAAACTGACATGGAGTAGAAGTTCAATTTTTTTCAAAACTTTGTCGTTCGTTCGAATCCTCTGGTCATGGATTCGAACACCCGACCATTCGAATGCATAGGAAGCCCATTTGAACATCCACCAGACATGAGTGCGTAGATCTCGAAAAATTATATGAAATCAATATATTATGGACCTCAATAGCACTTTTTGTTTGAGAGATATGACCTTTCAAAGTTTTAACTATACATGTTTTAGTAACTTGTACCTTAGCTTCAACAGCTTGTACTTAACAGCATTAACTTGAAATTTGGCTCAAATACAACTCACAACACAATTACAATCAAAGTGCTTTTGTCTAAGGAATATACCAACACTAAAAAACTTAACAGACTTGATTAGTGTTTTATGAAAATAATCACTAATTTCTTTTCTATGTTTATGTTGGAAAACAATTGGGTACAGAAGGCACTTATGTCTCACTTTAGGAAGCCCCAAGTATTCATGAACATATTGGAAATTGTTAGCATTTGAGTTATCAAAATTTGTTAAGCCCAAAGGTGATATTAATAAATATTAATCCTTTTGTTGATTTTAATCTCTGGTTTTCATTTTTTTTAAAAAAATTCAGTTAAGACTCCAAATTTGTCTCTTGTGCTTCCAAGTGATAGACACATGTCCCTTTATTTTGTAGTGTGTCCAATTCTTAAAATTTAGGAAATGTTAATATGACCAGTTTGCATGTGTGCCCAATGTGTCTGCGCATGTACAATGAGTATCAGTCTTTGATGTGTATTGGACACAAACACACAACCGTGCTTGCTAAAACAATAAATAAATAAATGAATAGGACCATGCTTCCTAAGATAAATACTATATGCAAAGGATGGTATAGTGGTTTGCTTACATCATTACGAGAGAGATTAGGAAATTCATTATTTGCAAAATTATGGTTAGAAAAATTCACTGCTTCAGATATAATCACAGCATATTTACTTGTAAAAAAGAAAAGAAGAACAAAGAAAGAACAAATAATCCCAACATATTCATCATTGGCTGCAAGCTAATTAATTTTGAGATAAAACTCTCAAGTTGCTATTATGGGACTCATCTTCATGTGGGTGCTAAGTTTAATGCTGATTTTGTGACCTTGTACATTGTATATTATATATGAAACTTGCACATTTTGGTTCCTGTTCATGCTTGCAGTAGAAGAATTTTATGGTACTTGGCAGCAATTAGAGTTATAGCCACATACGTTCACAGCAATACAAAACAAGGATTTCACTTTTTATTGCATTAACAATAACAAAAACACCTAAGCTTGTTGCATCCACTGCATGCAGCTTGACTTGTGTATGTAATTATATTGATTTCTGTAGTTCAATGAAACACTGGAAGCAAATATGAGTTATGATAAGCTCAAGCAACATAATCACTAAAAAAGGCTTGCTAATTAGAAAAGACATTTATTGATTTACATAGTTTATTCAAACAGTGGAAGCGATTATGAATTATGGTAAGCTCAAGCAAAATAATCACTTAAAAGGCTTGCTAAATAAAAAAAGACTCTTCTTTTTTGGTTTTTTTTTAATGAATTTTTGGTGATTCTCTATATCAATTAGTCATATATGAATTATCCATGCCTCTCTCTCTCTCTCTCTCTCTCTCTCTCTCTGCTGCTTGCCAATAACTTCACTTTTTGTCCACTAATAGGGAGATAGACAGAGAGGAATTTAAGAGAGTTATGGCCTTGATGCGAGCTCATAATAGACAAGGGGCTCTTCATAGGGATGGACTCCGAGCTGGGGTAAGAGTTGGTGATTCTGTAGAAAATGGAGGCCTGGTGGAGTACTTCTTTGGCAAAGATGGCAGGAAGTGTCTCCAACATGAAAAATTCGTCCAGTTTTTGAGATCTCTGCATGATGAGGTATACCTACCCCACCCCCCACCCCTCCACCACCACCACCACCACCACCACCCGCTTCTCTCTCTCTCTCTCTCTTCCATACACTCGAGAGAAAAAGAAAAGGAAAAAAGAGAAAACAAAAAGAGTATTGATCTGAGACTATCTTCATTGGTGGTAGATTTTCCTCTTGTTTAATCATCAATGTATTTTGTTATTGTGGTAGATCTTCCCTGTGGCCAATGTGTACCAATTTTATTTAGGACTGTGTTTTGCAAAGACTAGAGTCCAGAAATATCCCATGCCTGTCTCTTTCATATTGTAGCATTTCTTTTCATCATGCAATTATTTTCCACTCTCATAATTACCATCCTGTAATCATTTCCATCTATTGCAGACTTTCCAAATGGCAGCAAAAAGACACTAAAACATACCAATGTGACCGAACTTTTGTATAATTTGTATAGTAGAATAAAGTCTTTGTTAGCTATGTTTAGTTTAAAAACATTGCATTGAACAAAGAGAATAGGAAGTTTTTTCTCACCTAATGTTAGTTGTTATTTGGCATTGCATTAAATCAGACAAGGTAATTACTTAAATTGTGCCAAAGTGATTTGCACTGATGTCTGTTTATATATTGGTAGATGATGTGTGCCCTTATATAGAAGAGCTCAGTTTCAACAATTCAGATTTTTATAGGAGGTTTCTACTCCTAAACTGGTTTTCTATGTAACATGAAGCCTGTGATGGAGTTATATGTGCAAGATCGTCTTGTGGTGGCTTAAAATTCCATCTTGAATGCCACAAGCCTTGTGAAATTTCATCTTCTGCACTTCCTTCTTGTTTGTGCCAAATATTTTATTATGACCAGCTTCTACTAAAGGTATCATTG
Source organism: Euryodendron excelsum (assembly GCA_033060915.1). Classification (NCBI taxonomy): domain Eukaryota; kingdom Viridiplantae; phylum Streptophyta; class Magnoliopsida; order Ericales; family Pentaphylacaceae; genus Euryodendron; species Euryodendron excelsum. The sequence continues at coordinate 39,559,015 of CM065378.1, read as the reverse complement.
TGTTGTCCTTATTCATGACTTCCATAAAATGATAAGTTTTTTTGCCTACGTAGCTTCCTTTATAGGGCACTTTGATTTCTCATTCACAAGCATTAGTTGAATAATTCATTATCTTCGTTGCAGTAACCGTTGAGTAGGAGTGTTGGACCATTGCCTCTGATACTTTGGCATCTTCTATTTAGAAATTAAATGTAAACTAGAAGAAGGCAGAAAACTTTGTTTAAGTAAGGGAGAAGCCTCCTCTAGGTTCAATTGGAGGTTAGATCACTAGTAAGAAGCACAAATACTTCTTATCTAAAACAAAGAAGAAGAAGCACAGACACTTCTAAGGTGCCATGTCCGTGTTGGACGTGTCGAATACCGACACTCGTTGGACACTCCTCCAGTACGTGTCAGACAAATGCCCAAACTTGTCCTTTGACACACTTCAGACACTTAAACGACACACGTGTCCATCGCTTAAACACATATTAAACACGTCGCAAATTTGAAGAAAATAATTTGGGATCCATAAGATAAGCATATCTTTTTATGAAAGTCTCATCCACAAGGTAGCGAAATTTGGTGATGAGAAACTCAGATCTTGACTTAGAAAGAACTCTACAAGATAATGCAGTTTTTCTTAGGCTTTGATGTTAGAGATGATGTTTCTAATCTAGGTTGGATGGACTTGGGTACAGTTGTCGAATGCAAGTTTGTGTCTAAGTGTTGGATTAATCTAATCTAGGTTGCATGTACAAGAACACGAGGACATGGCAAATATTTATATTTCTTAATATACTTTCAACACGGGTACTTCATACATTTTAGAGGAGTCCAGGAAACATAGTTTTAATTCATGGAAAGACAGTGGTCTGTTGACATCTCCATAGCAGGTCTTCACAAGCAAAGATGATTGGTTTTGTTGATTTTTACAAAGAGAAACAGACAAGTTGGCCTCTTTATTCAAGCACAAAAGAGAAACCTTGAAGACAGTTATTTTGTGAAGAAAGGAATGTTCTGGCATGTCTTATCTAGAAATCCATATTGTTAAGAAAACATTTGTAGTTCTGGAATAATTTTAATTTTTAATATCATATAAGAATTATTTTCTGATTATATTTTGTGGCTAAAAAATGTAATCAGTTCTAAAATCAGTTGTATGAATTTATTTAGCAATTATATGTTGTTTTCATTTGCTCTTTGTTTATACATTTGTAGATGTCATCTGGCCTTGCAGAGAACAGATCTGTTTTATTTTCTACTTGGCTTTTGCTCTTTAAAGGGTCTAGTTCTCAAATGAACATAGAGGAGGGTTTCACCCCCTTGAATTAGGTTTTCTACCCTATCTTGCTTGGTGGGTGAGAGAGAGGGAGAGAGAGAGAAGGGGTTGGGGGGGGGGGGGGGGGGGGCGGCGGGGGCGAAGCATCTGTTGCAAATATAATTCTGCAAACTTGATGTCTTGTGTTACAATGTGAGCAACCAGCACGGGGATCTGCTGAGGAAATAGAAAACCAAATCCAACCGAAGGGCCTCAAACCTCTCTGGTTAGCAGCATTATTTCAGCACTAGACAGCTTAAAGTGGTGATTTCTGGCGGGGCATGGCTGCAGCTACATATTGAAAACCTTGTTTTGTAACTGTATTCGAGTAAAAGAGAGGAAAGAACTTTGGAAGCAGAAGAACAAATGGCTGGTTACGTATTTGGCTATTTGATGATTAATTCTATTATCAGTGAGTCGTGACATGATAGTATAAGTTTCCTTATGGCAGAAGTATTCAAATTTGAAATATGATATATTGTCTAATACTGAAATTGAATTGATCGGTAGTGACTAAATCAGAAATGAGTATCACCATCAAAAGGTGCAGCATGGGACACATGAGAGGCCCTTTAACTGTATGGAGATGTAATATACTCTGAATTGTGTAGTTTCACAGACAACAAATCTTTCTTCCAGTGGGAAAGTTGTCGGGTAGGAATTGAACTGGCATAAAAAAAATATACACATTGAGAGTTCCCTTTCATACCTGTTTGTTGAATTGCTTGTACAATGGTCATACACCCACACATATGATTGCAAATAGTTATAGCCTGTTTGGAACTTGGGGGAGGGGAGGGAAGGGAAGGGAAGGGAAGGAAAGGGGAGGGAAAGAGAAAATGAGGGAAAACTATTTTTCCTTCCTTGTTTGGTTTTGTGAAGAAAATGGGAGGAAAGTGGAAGGATAGAAGAGAGAGAAACAGAGAGAGTGATTTAAAATTTTCCCTCCCTTTTCTCTTCCTTTTCCCTCCTTTTCCCTTCCCTTTCCTCCTAGGTAGAATCAAACAGAGAAAGGACAGGAAACAGTGATTTTCCCTTCCCTTCCCCAAGTTCCAAACAGGCTCTAAATAGGCTCCCTTGCTCTTTGACCCCTGGCTCTTCTTTTTAGTCATAAAATTTGATTGTTTGATGCTTTAGCTAGTCATGTGTTTTGTTCTTTATGCTGCCTCTAGTCAACTTGTTACACACTTAATTTACCAATTTGTATGTTACAGATGGCCAGGTTGGAGTTTGCTCATTATGACTACAAATTACATGGAACCATATCAGCCAAGGATTTTGCTTTATCCATGGTTGCTTCAGCTGACATGAGGCATTTGAATAAGCTGCTAGATCGAGTTGACGAATTAAACAATGATTTGAATCTTAGTAATGTCCGCATTACATTTGAAGAATTCAAGAATTTTGCGGAGCTGCGGAAGCGATTGCAGCCATTTTCTTTGGCCCTTTTCAGTTATGGAAAAACAAATGGTTTGTTGACAAGGAAGGATTTTCAACGAGCTGCTTCCCAAGTACGATACTCATTTGTCCTTTTAAGAAGTTATGATTGACATTATTCACTTCCTCACAATTTCTTGATACTTACTGTATTTATTTATGCTTATCACACTAAATTTTGTCTATATAAAATTTTCCTTCATGGAGTGATTTATTCAATGTCAGGTATGTGGTGTCTCTCTCACTGACAATGTTGTTGAGATCATTTTCCATGTTTTTGATGCAAACTGTGATGGAAGTTTAAGCTCAGACGAATTTATAAGAGTTCTACAGAAGCGGGAAACAGACATTGCTCAACCTACAGACGCAGGCATCATGGACTTTCTATCTTGCTGTTGGAATTGTGCAAATAACCGCTCTATTGCACTCTTTCTTTCCTAACCGATTTTGGGTCCATGCATCCTGAATTCTAAACAAGATACTTGACAATGTCTCGGAGAACGAGATATTGCCGTCCTGTTGAAAAGTTGGATACTAAACTTCTTTCCCATCCAGTGAGCAGCAGTGAAAGAAATGCCGGACTGTTAAATCCCATAGTTTTGAGGCGGGGGTATTGACAAGCAGGCCAGTCTTGTTTGATTCTCCTCTAACTTGTGTCTGTGATAATCAGCCTAGACCTTCATGTACAGACCATCTTTTTTTTATTTTTTTTACTCTGCAAATGTTGGTGCAGACTTTCTGGAACCACCTCCCAATCTCCTCTTAACTTGAGAATTGTACAGTTCATTTTTGCCATATTTCTACGTACTCAACTTCTAGGGATATTCTAGCCTATCATCATACTTGCATGCTGGGTTGCTGTCATGTAGTAACTCTACACGGCTTCCTTATATTCATTTCTTTTGTTTTTGTTTGTTTTTTTGGCCCCCATGGGGGTGGAATGGAAAGCATGAATGTGTCTTGAAGAAAAGGCAAAAATCAACATAAAGTTAGATAAAACATTGGGGAAGTTTGGAAGAATATTTTTATTAATTGCCGGAAGTATGTGTCCAAAATCCTGCCATTTTGATAGTTTTTAGAATGTTTTTATTGTATCATGGGTATGCTGATCTTGCATTGTTTGGGCTTTCAAATTGTGCAGAAATGCTTGTTTGCCCTTTACTCTAGAAAGGTAATTCTCTAGAAACTCCAGAAAGTTGATTCTCTACAGAGTTAATGCTTGCTTGTGTAGGAATGCTTGCTTTCAAATTGTGTAGGCACCTGTTACTAGATTCATGCTTTTAAACTCTAGAAAGTTAATTCTCTTTCAATGTTCACTCTTCTGCTATGAGAATGCTGAAAAGTATATTTTCGTGGCTGCCCCCACCCTATGGACATGTTTTGGATCAACAGTTCTTTCTCTCGCTTTCTGCCTTTCTAATTTTTTTTTTTTATCCCTACACTTCTCTTGATGCATTGATTCTGGTGTTGCTATTTTGGAGGACTGGGTACTAAAACTTAAAAAGTGGCAAATTCTCCTTTTTTATGTTGAGATGGTGGAATAGTGAGCACTAGAATTCATTCACTGTCTTATTAGATGTATCTAATGACATCTGAAATTTGGATTTTTTTTTATTTTTTATTTTATGAGAAGGAACTACCCTTGGCAGTGGCAAAATGGACTGAGTGTAAATCCCAGGCACCTGCAATTACCCATAAATCACAAATTTGAATTTTCTTTAATTCGTATTCTGACTTTTTTCCAAGACCCCTACCAGCATTGATCTAGGCATCAGACATGACTTTGAAGATGTTAATCCAATTAGCAAAAATAAAAATAAACAAATAAATAAGTAAAATGTTATATATATATGTATTGTGTGTGTGGGTGTGACTCCATTTGATCCCTTTCAACTTCAAGTGCTTATGTTCTGCATTTGAAGTTTAACTACTGTGAATTATTTGTGACTCAATACACTACCTTTATTTGTTCGTATAATATACACACCTATTCACACCAACTAAAGTTTGTTGTCTTAACCATGCATGAAAGGGTACCCCTTTTTTTGTTTTCGGTATTTTTTTTTTGGGGGGGCTCACTGTTTCGGCTCAGTTTCATGACAATGTGTTTTGGTTGTCTCGAGGAAGAGGTTTGAAGGCTCTCGTGGTCTGTCTTGGAATGGCCCCAAGCCCTAGGGCTATTTCTAGTTGGCCTCCACCATTAGCTGCTCCATTCTTTCAAGATTACAGGGCTCGTTTTTGTTTGTGGGATAAGAAAATGTTAGATAATGTTAGATAAGTAATACTATAAGATAAGAAAAAGAAGAAGAGTAATAAGCTTAATTAATAAATACTTGCAATATTCACCTATAATACACGTATGTACAAATAAATAAAAAAATTTTTTGTTTTAAATAATAATTTTTTTGAATTGAAATGTATAGCACACATATAATGTTTTGCGTTTTATACTTAATTAAAAAAACTCGTTCAAATAAAAAATTATTATATAATCTAATATAATCTTTACCATATAATTAACTTTATGCTTATTAATTATAATTACAGTAATGCAATTTGTGACCACTATACGCATTGGACTTGCACAAGGTGTTAAAAAACTTGTCTAACTCATTACTTGTGTCTATATTAGGATCATGTTATATTTTCTAACAGTTGATATGGTTAAATTGTTAATTATACCTTTTTTATAACTTTTTATTAATGGTCAAAATATAAATTAAAAAATTATAATTGATCAAGTAACGTGTTCTTATATGAGACAAAAATACTAGTTATTGACATGTATAAGAAGAAATAACTTATTAATGTTATTGTATTTTTTTTTTTGTGACTTTTTAACTAATGTTCATTTAATATCCATACAATTATATATTCGTATTTTTTACGTTATTGTATTTTTATGCTGAATTTTTCTATTGTATTTTTTTAAAAATAAATTGCATTAAACCTATACGTATTATTTGTTGTTTTTTTGCAGTTATGTATTTTGCTAATTATAATGTGATGGAGAATTATTTATACTGTGCTTGGTTAGAGTAGGATAAAGAATAAAATAAATAATACTTTGTTGTGTCTAATGGAGATGGGATAAAGAATGGGATAAATGCTAAAAATGGCTTCATTATCCCTATGACATATAGAGGGAGGGGGAAAACTGGCTTTTTATGCTTTATCTTCTCTCGTGGAATGTGTAATATAACCTCCTATGTGGTGTTGTACATCCCTTATTTTGGAGGATTGCATCTCCATCCAGAGATGTAATTAGGCAGTTTTTTTTGGTGTGCCAAACACAGGTATAAGGATCACACAGAAAATGTTATTCAATTTCATGGATTTTATACCCCAAACAAACATGGCCAATTCGGTGCGGCAAATATTAATTCCTATTACAAATCCTACAACTACTTACTATATCGTGAAGTATAGACTATACCAATATAATTTTTATAAAATTATGGGAGTTGCTTGTGATATTATTTTTTTTGTTATGCAACTTGCGATTCTTTCATTTTAAACTAAACACATTATTTAGGCTCGTACTTTTAAAGATGCAATTGCTACAGTATTCTGGTAAAGAATTAGGCAGTCCCACTACAACAAAAGTGAATGAATAGAAGTGCTCGTGTAAAATCAAACAAGAGCACTTCTATTCATTCACTATTGTTTCCCGACGTCAGTTATAGATTTCTTGCCCCAATCATATCAAGGGATGTAAAAATAGCTGGCCCAGCGCTTAGTTGATATTTTCAACTCGTAAGCCCAGGCCCAGCCACGATCTTAACCTCAAGGCGGTATTGGGCTTGGGCTTAGTCATGTGGGTTTGTTTTTTACTATATTTAAAAATTCATTAAATTTTTTGAAAATTTCTTTAGGGCTTTGAGCCGGACTTACAAATATGAGGCCAAGCCCATCCAATATGGACTTCAGGATTGGTCTAGGCCAGACCCAATGGGCTCAGGCTAGGCTACCCATGGGCCGGCCAATCAGGTACTTCACGTTCGCATATTGTTTTTTTTTGTGGATGCAATGTTTGCATATTTTTATTATGAGCTGAAATGAAAAGTGAACGAAAAAATATTCAGAATTACTATAGTAACATGTTATTCTTATTTTATTTTTTACATTGTGATGGGTTTAGATTAAATACTCCACATACTATGTGGTGGCCCATGAACACTAAATAAAATTTTTTATTTTTTATACAACGGCCAAGAGTGTTCTGATCAACTTGGTACTTTGACTAATCACGTTTTCGGTACAATAAAAAGTAGGTCATTTACATCGAGACTATGGTAAGAGATTTACGAGAGATAAATTCCTTGACATCAACTCTTTTACTTGGTAAGAATCGAACTCTTGACCTCTTAATCAAGAATCTTGACCAACTGAGTCAACTCAGTTGATTAACACTAACACTGTAAAATGAACTAAACTACTTGAGTTAAACTTACGTACGACTCGTAAAAAGTTCATTCAAGATTGATTCATCATATAAACAAGTCAGGATTGAAAATATCATAAATTTCTTTAATTTTTTAAACTCGGCTCAATAAGTAAAAATATATCAAAAAAATTTAAGCTACTCGAACTTAACTTGTGATCAGTTAGATTAAAGGACGTATGAGATCAATTTAAAAGCTAAACAAATTAAAATTAAATACAACTTAAAACTTGCTAAGATTTTTAAAGCATGTTTAAACGAGTTACTATTCAATTTTAGCTGGACTCGTTTAAATACCTAATTAACACTACATATTTCTTAACACGAGAATCACATCCTCAAGCAGGACAACTAAAAAGGAAGTTGGAGTCCATGAAAACGCGTTGTGTACAGCGCAGACCAAAACATCAGAATCACGCTTCTAGGATATGCTCAATGTGTACAGAGATGCGTGGGGCCCACTTGGATTTTCTTACATGTGGAGAAAAATTAAACGTGTCGCTGACAGAAGGAATTAGAATGTCTCCACTCTATCCCGCCTTTCTGGCTTTTTGACCAGCGATAGGGCCAACTTCTTCTGAACGCGTGCAAGTCACGCGTATACCCAAACAAAATCCGAATTCTGAATAGATTGGTCTTTATACGATCTCAAAACTAATTAAGTTCGAGCTCATAAAATTATTATTAAGTTTTGAAATGTGTTTTAATTTGATTTATTTACATAATAAATTGAGTTTTTAATGAGATAAACCCGAGTTTGGGGGATTTGATTTGTTTTAAAGTTTTGAGATTCATTCATTATTATCAATCATGCCTCAATGAGAAAAAAATCAAATCCTAATATTACTTTTGTAAGTACTTAACTCTAGAAAAACTGGTGAAGACTAATAAATTTTATATTTAGTGATACTTAAAACTAATTCAAATTCACTTACATAAAAAATACTAATAAAACTACTTGTGCCTATTTGTCTTTTTTATTTATTTATAGATGCCGAAAACAAATAATAAAATTTTAAGCCTCACTCATTCGTTTCCTTCTTATTTTCCAAGCCTAACTAGACAAGAACAAGAAAATTAGAGCTTTCTATTGTATTTTATTTTTTCCTGACAAAATCCCAAATAAATAGTATAAATTAGTCTTAACTTTTTAAATATGGACGTAGATTTTTAAAAACCCGATTAAAGTAAAAAAGATCAATGATTAGGTAGTATTGAATTTTTTTGATAATTATTCCTATTAAATTTTATCATGTGTTATTTTTTTTTTCAAAAATCTCTCTATTTTATAATAAATATAGTTTACTAATCATCGTCATCATCTTTTGTAGCTGTAGTTGTCGATATATAACGTGGCCTAGAAACATTATGAAAAACACTCGGTGGTACAAAATTAATAACGATATCTATAAAAAAAAAGTATTAAAAAAATCTTTAAAATGCAATATAAAGTATTAAAATACTTTCATGAGCAATAAAATATTTATGCAACATAATATATAGGAACTTATTAGAATAACAATATATTATTGTTTAAACAAAGATTTGAGACTATAAAAAATACTAGATATTGTGAGAAACTCATTTGTAAAGTGTTTGCAACTTTCCTTTTAAGATTTTTTTTTAAAGTTTAATTACGATAGAATTTCTGGAGAGTTTCATTTATGTGCATGAAGTGAGTTTTCTTTCCAGAGAGTTTCTATGATAATTACGAGCTAATTAATTTTCCAATATCAATCTAACTTAGCTAGACCAATTAGGTTAGAGTAAATATACATTGTTCAAAGTACTAATTTTTTGTTCTACCAAAGCCAAATTTACTTGTTACTAAGAGTACCACTTCTAAATGAGTTGGGCTATGTTGCTTAGTGGGTCGTTTGACTTAAAAATTAAATATTTCAAAAATGTATTAAAACTTAATAATTTGTTACTTCAAGTTGATCTTGAGTAGACTTCAACTAACTTAATTACAAATCAAACTTAAATAATTTAATTTTTCTTACTTTTAAGCTTGTTGATATGAGTTTGAACCAAATTTAATAAAGTTAAGGATTTTCAAAATAAATTAAATTTTAATTTTTTTATATTAAGTTGATTTTAAATGAGTTTTAATTCAACCACACTAGTTAAATTTTAAGGGATGTTTGGACGTAACTTATTTAATAATTTATGGTTTATACTTATGTTTTTTTTAAAATGTGTTTAGATGAGTGATTTAAAAAAATAATTTACATATAATTATTTTTTTAAAAAAATTATTTTTAAAAATAATTTTTTAAAAATAACTTATAAGTTATTGTTTATGACTTACAACAAAGTCACCCAACACGCGCCTGACACGGCAGTGGGGGTTAAGCATTACACTCTGGGGAGCGTTGACGCGTGTTCGTGAGGAAACCCTAGGAGAGAGAAAGTGCTAACAATTACTGACATTTTGCTCTGCAAACGAAGCCGCCATCGATGGACAGGTCTCTCTGTCTTATTCGCATCTCATTTGGCCAGATAGAAAGTTAAGAGAAGCTTTCCATATTCAGATTCCCCTGTTTCTCGTGTTTCCAAACTCGGACATTCTTCTCCCAAATCCGACCTTTTCTATCTCTAATCAGGGTGTAGGGTGAGAAACTCTCTGGTCGGTTAATCAAATTCTGGTTTAGAGAGAGAAAATCGTTTGATTTGTTTATCTTTGATTCAGGATTTAGGGTTCAAATTCGTTTCCATTTGTTTTTTTTGTGTTAATGGAATGAATTTGTGAGCTGTGTTGTTATTAGTTACAGAATCAGAGTTATTCAAGCCCTATTTTTTGGGGTTTTGAAGGCTAATTATTTGGATTAGAGATGGGGAAACCTACTGGGAAGAAGAACAAACAGGAAGGATCGAAACCCGATGATGGAACTCCGAAGCAGAGCAAAGCGTCGGATCGAACTTCGAAGGCGTTCGATGAGGACACAGCTGTATTCATCACCATGTCTCAGGAATTGAAGGAAGAAGGCAACAAGCTCTTCCAGAAGCGCGATCACGAAGGTGCTATGTTGAAATATGAAAAGGCTCTCAAATTGTTGCCCAGAAATCACATTGACGTTGCCTACTTGCGCAGCAACATGGCCGCGTGCTATATGCAGATGGGTCTCGGCGAGTACCCGAGAGCGATAAACGAATGCAATCTGGCGCTTGAAGTTGCCCCCAAGTATAGCAAGGCGTTGTTGAAGAGGGCCAGGTGTTACGAGGCATTAAACAGGCTTGATTTGGCTCTGAGAGATGTTAATCATGTACTGAGCATAGAACCCAATAATTTGACTGCATTGGAGATTGCAGATAGTGTGAAAAATGCAATTGAGAAGAGGGGTATCAACATTGAAGATAAAGAAATTGTTTTGCCACTGGGATTTGAAGAGCCTCCTGCTAAGCCTTCATGTAAGACAGTGAAAGAGAAGATGAAGAAGAAGAAGAGCAATAAATTGGTAAGGTCTGAAACTCAGAAACAAGTTGAGAGGAAAAAAGAGGAGGAAGTGGAGGAAAAGAAGGCTGAGGACAAGGTGATTGTGGAGGAGAAGAGAAGCGTTAAGGAAGAAAAAGTGGTGACAAAGACTGTGAAATTGGTGTTTGGGGAGGATATAAGGTGGGCTCAGTTACCGGTTAATTGCGACATTCGACTGGTAAGAGATGTAGTTAAGGATAGATTTCCGAGCATGAAGGGTGTGCTTATAAAGTACAGGGATCAAGAAGGTGATTTGGTTACTATCACCACAACTGATGAGTTGAGGTTGGCTGAAGCATCTGGCGATCAGCAGGGTTCTTTGAGATTCTATATTGTAGAGGTTAGTTCTGACAAAGACCCACTTCATGAAGGAAGGTGCAGTGAGGAGGAGGTACAAAATATCACTAGTAGTCCAGGCAAGGTTTTTGAGAATGGGAATGTGGGGAAAGGTACGGAAACAGAGAAGGGGACATGTTGTATTGATGATTGGATTGTCCAGTTTGCACGGCTGTTCAAGAATCATGTGGGGTTTGATTCTGATTCATACTTGGATCTTCATGAGCTAGGGATGAAGCTATACTCAGAAGCGATGGAGGACAGTGTCACCAGTGAAGATGCCCAAGAACTTTTTGAAATTGCTGCAGAGAAGTTCCAAGAGATGGCGGCTTTGGCCTTGTTCAACTGGGGAAATGTTCACTTGTCCAGGGCTAGGAAGCGGCTCTTTTTCACAGAAGATGATTCAGGGGAAACAGCACTATCAAAGGTAAAGAATGCATATGAATGGGCAGAGAAAGAATATGCTAAGGCAGGAATGCGCTATGAAGAAGCTCTAAAAATCAAACCAGACTTTTATGAAGGTCTTCTTGCACTTGGACAGCAGCAGTTTGAACAAGCAAAGCTCTCCTGGTACTATGCAATTGGGAGCCAGGTTGATTTAGGGACAGGGCCTGCTTCAGAGATCCTAGAGCTATATAATAAAGCTGAGGATAGCATGGAGAGGGGCATGCAGATGTGGGAGGAGATGGAGGAACGGCGGCTTAATGGACTTTCCAAATCAGATAAATACAAAGCTGACTTGCAGAAAATGGGGTTGGATGGGCTATTTAAAGATGTATCAGCTGATGAAGCTGCAGAGCAGGCTGCAAACATGAAGTCTCAAATATACCTATTATGGGGTACCTTGCTATATGAGCGTTCCATTGTGGAATTCAAGTTAAGCTTGCCAACTTGGGAAGAATGTCTGGAGGTTGCTGTTGAAAAGTTTGAACTTGCTGGAGCATCTCCAACAGATATAGCTGTGATGATAAAGAACCACTGTTCAAATGAATCTGCAGTGGAAGGTTAATAAAAATAAAAAATATACATACACTGTATTCCTTATAAGAATTGTTTAAGTTCTTATGAGTACGTCACACTTCCTAATATTTACCATTTTTTGCTCCTTCGCAGGTCTAGGATTCAAAATTGATGAAATAGTACAGGCATGGAATGAGATGTATGATGCTAAAAGGTGGCAGACTGGTGTTCCATCTTTCAGGCTAGAACCCTTATTTCGCCGGAGGGTTCCAAAACTTCATTCTATGTTGGAGCATATTTAACTTTTTTTGTTCGGGATTGGAGATTTTCTAGGGCCAGACAAAGAAAGCATCAGGATTGTTACTTAGTTGTCAGGCAGCTCTATGGTTACCAACTATGATAGGTATGCCTATAACTTTGCTTGTTGAATTAAAGAATTTCTTTCTTCCTCCTTATGATCTTATGAGTTTTAACAGAACCAACCATCTACCATACTAGGGGTGCAGCATGATGTAGACAAAACTCAAAACATTTGATGCTAGACATTTACTAAGATTTATGATGATGTCAAACTTAGTATTTAGGTAAAATAAAACGTAAAAGACCACTGGTGTGATTTATCTGTTAAAGTCTCAGTCTTACCTAGTAGCATTTTAAATCTTATTTTTAAAAAAAAACATTTTATGTCTTCTATCATTGCAAGCTTCAATGGGATTTATGTTATTGACTCCAACTAGTTTAGAATGCATGTGTATTCCCTACTCGAAAGTATTTTATTGTTTCTGTTACCAAAATTGATAATTAATTAATTGTAATATCTTATCTGCAATATGAACTGAACAATAATGGGCGAAATAACTGTGAATAATATAAACTAGTCATTTTTTTCCATGGTGAGCGAACGTATGAAACATTGGACGTCCACCAATACCAAAAGTCATCAAGATGTTGAACTTCCTAGACACCAAAAGCAGAAGTCATTGATGTGATTCTGGATGTGTTTGGTTATAGATATATCTGCAAGTCATTGTTGTTAAGGGTCCAATTTGGAAAGGAGAATTTTTTCTTCGGAATTATATGCCATAAAGTCTTCTATCATACATTCATACTCCAAGGCTCTAAAGTTGGTAGAATATTGTCTATCTCTGGGAAGATCTTTAAGACCATAGTTTTGAAGTTGACAATCTTATTCTAATATGTCACTATTCAATTGTTTTCTCTTAAATAAATTGTTGCCCAAATGTAAATTGGTCTATGTCCATTCGTCAGATCCTATTCCTCTTTGATTGCTGGAGCGAAGACTATTTTCATAGGTGACTTTTTGATGAATCTACTGATCATTTTGAATTTTAAGCGTAAGGGAATTCCTCTTTTTGGTAAAAACCTTGGCCTATTTCTGAAAATGATTTGAAGGTCCGTGCTGGTGAAAATTTCATTCAGTAACTGGAAACAGCATTTAAAATGTGGTAAATAGATTTATTTCTCTTTTCTTTTTGATGAATGAATATTAGTAGAATAGTTACAAGTTACAACCATCGGTCCCTCTATCTCAAAAAATATAATTTATCGGGGCTATTCTAATTTTTTTTTTATTCTATTGCAAACTTTACATGGTTTTTATGAATTTTTTAGGATTAGGTTTTTGAATGCTATTACTATTAGTCCAAATAATTTAGAAAGATTTTCAAAAGGATTCCCTTTCATAGAATTAGCAGCAGTGTTCTGATTTCACCATTTGGCTCTGTCTGGCCATATTGTCTGCTGGATAATAGGACTCTATGTATTGGTGGGGTTCGACATGGTAACTTGAGAACCGAACCAACATTAGTTTGGTTCAATTGCAAAAGCAAGTCAGTCTGGTTGTAAGCTAGGAAACTGCTATCAGATCTTAGGTATGTTTGTCTGGGCTACTAATTAGGTTAACTTTATTACTGGGTTCCTATGGAAAATGTCACTGTTATTATTGTTTCATGTGCAACCATGTTTTGCAATATGATTCTGTTAATCTATGCTCTACACTTATGAACTGTGTCATGCTGGGTACTTATTGTACATTGTCAAGAGAACATGGTGTTTTGTAACTAGAAAGAATGTAGGGAAAGCTCCCTTTTTACAGTTGCCGCGGGAGTCGTTGAGTTGAGTCTAGCGTTGTTTTAACATTTCGAGCTTTTCTCCCCTGTTTCGAACACATAGTTCCTTTCTTGTGTTATAAATTAGGACTGATCTTCTTCCTCATGTGCAAGTAATTATATTGCTTTAGGTTAGTGTTCACAGGGACTGGAGCTTAGTAGCAGTTGAGCTGGAGCTTAGATGACTTGTACTCAACAGCGTGTAGTCAGAAAAATTTAACAAAACTAAAACTGATATTTTGAGCTTACCAAAGAGAGGAAATGAAAGAGAGAAAAAAAAAAAAAAATAAAGGAAAAAGTCCCAACATTTGGTCAATAATAGTTTTATTTTTATTTATTTAAAATTTTTTTTTGGGTTTTTTGGGGGGGGGGGGGGGGGGGTCCCATGAAACCTTTTGGAAAAATTAGAACCAAGTTAGTTGAGCCTTGTTATGATATTGTGTTGTCAACTCTCAGTGTGTTAGACTTTTTTCTTTGGACTCTAGTCAAAAGTGAAACGCCAAATGCGTCCATAAAGGAAAGTGACTGGCTTCTAACTGTAGTGAGCTTTGAACCTAAAAGTGCACTTATAAGTTTCTTGAATCAAAGTTTGAGAAGTTTTCTATTGTAATCTTTTAAAAATACATTATTGGCCTTTAGGAAGTGGTGAGAATGATGAAGATAGTGGCAACATAAGAGAGATGGATAGTTTGGATTTACAAGAGAACATTGAAAACAGATTCACCCCTTGGGATTCACCCCTTGGGCTGTATGGGGAAGTTTAAAGCTTCATGAATTGTGCCTACTTCGGTGTCCTTGCTATGAATTCTAAGGCAGCTTAATGTTCATATGTTAGACATTTATCTTTCTATCAATTTATTTATTTGGGTGAGGAAAAAGGACTAACATCATAGCTAAATCATCCTTCTTATCATGATTTATGGGTAAAAATTCTATTGACCTCTAGGAGGCTAGAATGGTGATAACAATATGGGAACATAAGAAATATGACTAGTTTGGATTTACAAGAGAATCATCTAGGATAAGGTCGATTACTAATGACTTTTTGGGGCAGTTGAAATCTTCATGTATCATGCCTCTTTTTGGTGTCCTTGCCAGTGTTTTGAAAACAGGACCAGACCGGATGGTACAACCAGTTGAACTGGGAACTGGTCCAGATCAACCCCTAAACCCGTTCCAGGTGAAAAACTGTCCAGAATCGTTTGAACCGCCGGTTGAACCGGAAAACTGGTGAACCGGTCCTGGTTCAATGGAACCGGAATGTGTTTTTTTTTTTGGATTCCAAATCTGCAATCAGCCCTTAACTTCAATACCAACCAAAAAAAAAAAAATGGGTACAAAAGAAAGCTTGTTCTTTGCTTTGAATTCTTCTTGCTTCTTTTGCTTCCCTTTCTTCTAGTTCTCTCTGTGGTTACTTTTCTCGATGAACAAACACTCTTCAGATCAATAAAATCTGCACTGAACAATAAATAAAAAATCAAAGAAAATGATGTCGAAAAGAAGTGAGGGGATTACATAGACTTGAGATCTCTTTCCCCTTTGTTTTCGCAAAGGCAAAAACCAGAGATCCAGGTCGGAAGATTACTGAAGAAACCTTTAAAAGGATTTGAGATATGGTAATCTCTCTCTCTCGAACACTCCATCTCTCTCTAACCTCTTACTTTACTTTCTTTCAATAAAACTGTGGCTTTTGTAGCACTCAAGAGTCAAGAAACTCATTATTAACTTCACCTAGCTGATGCAACTTTTTTGTATAGGTGGCATGTGAGTGGGGCTGTGAGCTCTCTTGGGCTTTGGCCTTTTGTGGAGAATTGTTCTACTGTGTTCTTTAGCAAAGTACACTTGTGTGCACTGCACATGCATGCATCCTCACGTAACTGGTATGAAACCCATTTATCCAAATGTGGAGAATTGTTATGTATATGCAAAAAGTTTAGTAGTAGTTACTCTTGGAATAAAAAGCATATTTATTTTTGAAAATCTATTATCTCAAATTATAACCATGTCAAACAGTAAGGGAATTATAGTGACCATATCTTTTTTATAAATAAAGAAAAACCTTAGATGAAAGAATTTTAAAATATTAGGCTTTTTAGGTAAAGTTTTACAACATTCCTATATATTAATATATGACGTCACGGTTCGATTCTGGTTGACCCGACGGTTGAACCAATGACCTGTAACCCGGTCACTTTTTCAGTTTGCCCAACGGTCCAATTTTCAAAACATTGGTCTTTGCTATGTATGCTAGTAAATGTTTGACGTCATGTAAATTATTTGGTAGAGAGTAACTATGGCATTATAAATAATAACTATGACAGATACATTCGAGGAAAATAAACACTACTTGTGTTCTGTCTCACAAACAATCACTCTATTATGCACTATATTGAACCAAGAAAAATGCACCACATTTCGTTCCATAGTGGCAAATGCATCAAGCAACCTATTTGCTTGACAATAGATGCGATGGAAGGACAATATTGAATTCCTTAGCCTTACCAAACAGAAGCTTCCATAGTACACGGACAGATCCTTTTGCTTGAACCACTTCAATTAGCATGTTTGAATCTCCTTCAACCATTGGACTTTTCAACCTAGAGGCCATGTACAAAGTCTTCCCTAGAGTTTCTCTCAGCAATTAAGATCAAAGCCTTCCCCTTTTAAAGGAGCCAACTACCAGCACTTGGCCTTGTCTTCCTTTCTGACATCATTTAAGATTGGGAAGGTGCCTTTTCTGACAATTCTATGGGACCTAAGACCCTATGCTACTTGTTCCTCCTCTTTTGGTTATATAAGGCTGAAATTTGATGGTTTAACCTGGGGATATAGGCAAAGGTGTAATGGTCATATTTTTTTAGAGATCATGGCAGTAGTATTCTATCTTTTTGCATACACAAGTGGCTTCTGGAGTTTTGTGGTTAAGGGTGATTTCTTTTATTCTAAGTTCTCTTCCCTTATTAATGTTCTTTATAAATTAAAATCTTGCAGTACATTATCAGGTGAAAAGTGTAATGTGGTAAAGATATTGTTATAAGAGTAGCTGCTGATAAATTAGGAGCACTCTGTCGTTTTCACATTTGCTTGGAGGTGGTTGAAATTGCTTCTGCTTTAGTTCTTTATTAGTGGTGAAATGCAAGGTCTAGAAACTCTTGAGGCAGATTTTTGGGCCTAGAGGAATGCTATCTATGTACAGGAGTATATAAGAAACCTTATGACCCCCTTTGGATGAGTAATTTTAATCTATCTTGTTCTTCTTTTTCCTTGGGTTTCTTATTTCCTTTTTCACTATGAGGAGATTTTGCTGTATGGCTCTTCCTTGTTTAGGAGTAGTGAGTGGACTTTTATCTGAAAGAGCTTAACTCCTCTTTCATGCTAGTCTTGTTCCTATACAGAATCATGGTTTGCTAAGGGAGGTGGCTAGTTACTAAAAGACCCTGTTTCTTTCTATAATTTGACTTAGTGCAATGGGATTCATAATCTGACGAACATTGGTAATTTCCAACAGAGAGAATACTTACCCAAAAAAGAAAAAAAAAAAAATTCCACCAAAGAGAAGCAGGAGTCTATCAAAAAATTGTATTGTAATCTAATTGAGGCCTCAAATGCAACTAAGATAATTATTGGTAGGCAATTTGGTGGTGATGAATTGTTGGATTTTTGGTCATATTTAACCAAAAGGATATGGCTCCAGTGCATTGTTGGTTATTTTGGCATGAGGTGCTGTGATACAGACTGGTGATATACAATTACGCCATCTAAAATAATATTCTTCTGAGCTCAACTCTTTCATGTAGCCTTTTTTAGTCTACCCTCTTATTTGTTGTTTCCTTTCCCTGTTTCAACAAAAAATTGCCGGGAGCTTGGGGAAGTTATGGCATGATTTCTCATGCAATAGATTGCCTGGTGAACTTCAGGTTGATAGTTAATGGGACCTAGTGATGAAAATGAGGATCAGATTTTGGCTATTAGGTTCAGCTCAAGGACTCCTGTTCGGCATATTTAAGGTACTTGAGTAGAGATGCGGGATTCTTCATCAATCATCATTTGAAGGAAAGATGTTTGACTGCATCAACCAGAAGAGCTTTAAATTATATTTACTTGTAAACGAGTAGGGCATGCTAGCATTTCCTTGGCCCAGATTGTGGCTGAGCAATGTTTTGTATCTCTTACATTTACGGACTAGTGACCTGAAGTAGGAGCATATTAGTTAACAAGTGAAGCATTTGCAACTTTTTTATAATCGCAAATTCTCTGCTGTAAGTTATGGTGACAATAGTAGTTCCAAGAATTCTAACTGATAAAATTAAAGTTTCCATGACAGCATGGCCAAGATTCTGATCCTTGCTGATCTATGTATCTCAGGTTAAAATCTGATGGCCACAACTTCCGATAAATCCTAATTAGTTCAGCAGTTCTCTTGCAACTTCCACTTGTTACATTATTGGCTAAGTTCTACTGTTTTCTCTTTGCTCCCCTATCCATGGGAATTGTTTTAGAAATTGCATAAACAGAGACACACATGACCTTTTCCTTCTTTGCTGCGGCGAATATTTATTTCCTTGAGGAATATGGCATTTAATTTAGCCTTTTGTTCAGCAAGTAAGAGGATTGAATGTTTTGTGGAGATGCATGCTCATGTATTCATTTGAGCACCAAAAGACTTATAACCTGCTCTCTACTTCTATGAGTTATTAACAATTGGACAAGATTCTAGGTTTGATGTCGTTGTGGCATCAGAAGCAGGATACTCAGTAGATAGAGATTTTTTGGGTGACTAACTATTACTCAGTCCTTATCCCATCGTTTCACATTCATTTAGAGGTTGCCGTTTAACAGCTTAGGTGATGTCCAAGGGAGCTTCATGTTTAATGGATTTCTTTCCTCTATTCACAATGTTCTACAGAACTACCTTTAGATCTAGCTTGTGTTGGTTTCTGTAATTCTATTACACTGAAAATTTAGCAATTTTTTTTTGCCTCGAGAGTCAAGACTCCATATTACAGTTACATGAATGGCAATTTTTATATTTTTGTAGCAGATTTCTTGTGCTTGAACTTTCCTGTAGCCCTTTTAGCCTTCTGATTAAATTTTACTAATGTAATTAATTACAATTGCTTTGTAGAATTAATATGTGCATGCAGCATGTATATGTATTTGTATAATTTCTATTCAATTAAGGATCTTTCTGGAGGCAACTTCAAGAAAGCATTCATTCTACCTGAACTCTCTCATGTACATATTCCAATTAAATTTCATCTATGAATAATTAAATTCTCCTATGGACTGTTTCCAGTTCTCACTGTATATATCGTTGTTATCTGTGCTGGTGTTGAAATAACTTGCTGTTACTGAGTGAAACGTATTGTTTTCTGATATTTGCAGGTTTTCTTTGTGGATTGTTGTGTCTACCGTAAGTTGTTATTTTTGGAAGCAAAGATATACAGAGTTTGTTGTTGTTGTGTTGGTTTTGCAAAAGGGGTAAGTTCTTTTTTTGATCGAGCTGCAAAGCTGCTTATATCATTCTTTCTTCCCCTCATTGGCGGATTTTATTCTACTGCATTTGGGATTTCTTATCAAAGACGACCTGAAGAAGCAAGACTATTATCCTTTGTTTTCGGACGGTTCATCATTTGAGATAGTGAGTAAATGATTGGTTTTGTAAAGCCATGTGAACAAATAAGTGGTGGTAATGTTTGTATTCATTATTGATTGTTGGTTGCTTATTTATAAAACTCTTTTTGGGTTCTTTATAGCTTGAGAAGTTCTGTGAAACGCATTCCTATTGTATGTTCTTGAATTTGTTCATTGTGGATCTTGACATCCCGTCTGTTTTGATGAATTTGAGGGTTCCATCATACCTTGTTGAGTTTATTTAATGAGATTTTGACATCCTCCATAAGATTGAAATAGATGCATTGGTTCTTTATAGCTTTTTGGATGAAGAAAAATGTTTGGTTTTTCACTTGCTCGACTTGGGGTGATTCTAGGATTCGAGTGACAACTTTTCTATTTCTCATAGCATGAACAGATGATTATGGTGATGCCTCTGCTCTGTTGGCCAACTTCCAATGTGCTGAATTGCCATAACAAGTGGTATAGCCTTTTCCATCCCGCCCACCTTGTTTTGGCATGCCTAAGAAAAAGGGCGAAAAATAATAGAGACATTAAAAGGAAGCCCACATATATTTATACACAGAGGCACACACATACACATATAGCAGCTTGTGTTGCTCCTTGCAACAACCACGTAAGTGATCCATTGTTTCAGGCACTCTTTTGAGAATTGGCCTCTTGTCAATTGAGAATTTTGATGCTGTTTTTGACAGTTGGAAAGTGATTTTCTCCAATTTGCAATAATCTGACGGTAGACCGGTGATGCGCTTGGTTCTGCTCTTCTGGTGCTTCAACATAGTGAAAGATGAAGCAAATACAGAACAAACATTCCAAATTTCCAATATCTATACTTGTTTTATATGATAGAATAAATAAAAAGGAAGTTCACAAAAATTAAAAGAAAAAAGAAACTCAAAGTTTGGACTTTGGAGGTCCGGCTCGGGTGTAATTTTTTTGTTCTCTCTCTCTCTCTCTCTCTCTCTCTCTCTCTCTCTCTCTCTCTCTCTCTCTCTCTCTCTCTCTCTATCTCTGTCTTTAAAGTTTATTGATCTTTTTGTCCCTTGTTTAGCACTGAGCAGTCCATTCAAATGTATTGGGTCCAAGGTCACTCTTGTCTCTCCTTGATCAGCCACTTGCTTTGCCAGAAAGTTAGGACACTTATTTCCTTGCTTGAATGTGTCTCTCTGATTGTGCATCCATTTAAAGGTATGAGGAATCTACGTTCTTTCAAGGTTGAGGGAGCCAATGTAGAAGTTCTTTAATTTTGGGAGACGAGGTTAAATTTTTAAAATTTTAAGGGGTCAATATACTATTTTTTAAAATAAATACTCTAAAAAATATAATACCTAAACAGATTTAAAAAACTCAGGGACCGGCTCCCTTTTTTGTTTTTGATAAAGCGGCCAGCCCCGCTATAGTCTAGACATAGTCTTTATCTTAGGAATAATTAACATTAGCGCTTAATAAGTTATCAAACATAATTCAATTTTAATCAATCAATAGGATGAAGATGAAGATGAAGAAACATCAACGGAAAAGTAGTCACTCTACATCCCACCTTCAACATATTTACATACATTAAATATAGTCTAACTCCTTTCATTAATTCTATTGTTAAAATAATTTAATTCTTTAATGATGTGATGGGTTTTGATAAAAATCATTGCTCTCTTGACATTAAGGATGCTTTTTTTTTTTTTTTTTAAAGTTTTGATAACTTATATTTGTTATAATTTACACCATTCATATTCTTTTAGAAAGATTGACATTCAAAAAAATTGATCATTGGATTAGATTATCCTCATAGTCATTTAGTATGCCAAATTTTAGTCAATCAAAGATCGGGAAATCTCTAATCTAGATAGTGCTTCAAATGAGAGTTCTTTATTACATAAAAAAAAATGTGAGTTTAGGAATAAGATAGCTAGCTTCTGATCTTTGATTGACCTGAAATTTGGCATGTATGATGAGAATAAGAGTATCTTATACTGATTAGGTATGCCAAGTTTCAGTCCAATAAAAATGTGGGAGTTCTCTAATCCACATAGTGTTCAAAATAAGAGTTTTTTTTTATTATATTAAAAAAATGAGTTTAGGGGTAACATAGCTCCTGATATTTTATTAACCTGGAATTTAGCATCCGTAATGAGAAAAGGAGTATCTTATGCGCATTAGGTATGCCAAATTTTAGCTCAATCTGAAGTGGGAAATTTTTTATTTTTTTTCTTCACTAAGTAAAGGTATAAGGGAAGGCCATGGCAAGCCTTTTGGGGAAGGGATGGTGATTCAAACCTACAACCTGAGGTGCGGGTGAAGGTGCCATTTTTCAGAAATCTCTAATTGGGAGAACTCAATTTTGTGAAATATAAAGACTTTAAATAATCACTAATCAGTTTTGTGAAATGTGAATTTGTCTAAAAGTTATAAACCAATGCAAAAGATGAATGGTAATTGTAAGAAGGAACCGCGCTTGTTGCATGGATGCTGACTAGAGGACCTCGGTTGACTTAGCAAGCGGTTGGTGCTTGTCCAACGGGGGCGGCAGATGCTACAACTCCTCGAGATGAAGAAAAATACTAGTATCAATTGCCCTTGTCAAACGATAAAGTATTTAATGCCATGATAATGTCACTTTATTTTATTGACGTGATATTACAATTCAATTATGTACGTATTGAAATTTTAATCGTCATGATACATCATCAATTGGTGAAGTAATTGAAGAAAATTTTAACTTGATTTTAAGTGATTGGATTTTAACACATACATTTAGCATGATGTGATTGACTCAGCAAAATGACGTGGCATCACTATCGTATTAAATATTTCTCTAATTAGACAGGTCTCGGCTTATACTTGCCAAGTTAGCTGGGGTTCACCTATTGTTAGTAGGCCACAGTTAACATGGCACGCATGCACTGCTGATGCTAGAATAGAGGTGGACAATGGTCGTGTTGGGTCTAGGCTACAAATTATTCCCATCGGCCTAAAATGCAAACCCCAAACTTGTCTGATTAAAAAATTAAATTTTCAAGCTGTCCAAGCATGCCCATTTAACATAAAGTTTATTTAATGAATCATTTTCTTCTATGAAAAAATCTTAAATAACATAAAATTTGATTACTTACATATATTAAAAATATATAAATGTATTATTTTAAATATATTTCGAACTGGGCTAAATTTCAAACATATTTTTCAAACCCGTCCTTTAATATAATTGAATCTCAAAAAATTTTAAAGTCCTAAAAATAGTGGACAAACTTAGTGGGTTATCGGGCTTATAATTACCCCTATGCAAGAATGAAGGGCTGGGTTACCCATACTTGCGGTTGTGGTTGTGTTCACCCTCCACTTATTGCATATATGAATTACTTAACAGCTATTAAAGAACCATCAAGCACAATGCACCTCAGATGCACTATACATTACCCCATTGGTCCCCTTCACCGAAAAACGAGAGGGAGAGACGTGTTTGGATCACTTTATTCACTTTATTACTTGCACACTTTGGCTTTGGGAATCCATAGCCTCTGTAATCTGTATATATCTATACATACCTCTCTCTCTCTCTCTCTCTCTCTACATATTTATATATAGATACCCACATTCGGTGCTTCAGTACTCATCACCTCCCACAATCCATCAAGAAAAGCGAAACTTATTGTGTTAGGGTTTTCTTTCTAAGAGTATGGAGAAAACCAGGAAAGCATCGCATGCAGGTTCATGGTACACCGACAATCGTAAGTTCTCAAGCCTTGACTTTACGATCACTCGTTGATTTTCATATTTCTATAATAATTTTGCTACATTCTTTTCGGTTTTTTTTGGTTTCCCTTATGCTGATTGAGTGAGCTTTCGAGTGATATGTCTGAGAATGTTTTCATAAATTTCACTGTACAAAAATATGATGATCTGAAGCTGTTTGTGGTTCTCGTAAGACTCTGTTTGTTCGGAGGGAAAATTAGTTCCTACGAAAATTAATTGGGGAAGATAGAGTTTTTAAAGATTTCTTTTTTTTTTTTTTGGGTGTGTTTTAGCATGAAGCTTGAGAAAATTTCCTCAACGTCTTTTAAGCATAATACCTAGTGTAGGAATGAGAAAATTGAAAAAACTGATGGTAGACCGTCCAAAAGTGACCATTTTTGTTGTATGAGCGGTTGCCGTAGGTGCATTATGTCTTTGTGGACAAAGCAGCTCAATAAAGCTGGAGCAGCTCTGGAGGTTGGGCCAGTAAACAAAAGAGAGAAAGACTCGTGCTTTGTATGTGTTAGTGGAAAGTAAACGATAGTGCTTAATAAGGGTTTTGTGGAGATTATACGTATAAATGGCAATTGTTGGCTATGATGGATGGTGGATGCATATCCCTACTAAAATATAAAAAATGGTTCCGGACTGGCTGGGGACTGGGCTGTAAACTTTTTTGATAGATGGAATGGGCTGTAAACTTACGATGGAGTAGGTGAGTGGCTGTTTTATTCGTGGCCATCATATTGATAATGGGCAAGTGGATGAGGAAACATGTGCTAGTCATACTTCATCAAATTCTTTGGAATGCATTATTCCAATAATCACTTTGTAGTTCCCTTTGAGTGTCTTTGGCTAGGAGGGTCTTGGGATTCAGGATTAAAAGTTTCATTTCTGTATTTGGCTCTATTGGAAAAAGTTAAGGGAAAGGAAGAGACAAGGGATTCTTACAAAGAATGATTCTGTTGAAGGGTTCTGGGATATGGAGGAAAGGAAAGTAACCCGAGGCTAAATATTGTATTTGTTCTCTTGTTCCATGCCTACCTTCTCCCCTTTCAGAAACTTACCAGAAACAAGTTTATAGTGGTAATAGTAATTGTTTCTTCTCCATTTCCTTTGCAAGCCAAATTGTTGAAATTACTTTATGACATTAAGACTTTGTCACTGGCGAACAAGAGAAAGGAAATGGTTCTCTAATACATGCCCTTTGTGTCCAGCCAACATGTTGGATGGGTGTTAAAAGTCAAAGTATGTATTATACAAATTTAGGTATGGTTAGGGCTTGTCCAAAATCTAAAACAATACAACAAAGTTTTGACCAGAAGTAGTAGCATGACCTTCCGAGAACTCATATCGATGTTGGATATGACACTTGAGTTGTTAGGTGATGGGTCTTTTACTTCCAGTAATACTTTACTAATTAAGACAGAATAGTTGTTAAAGCACTTGGTTCATAAATTAATTATAACCTATCCATTCATTATAACCTATACATTTGCCTTCTTAAATTATAAAATTGGTTCATGAAGCGTGCAGATTTCAAGGAAGGTCTAATTAGTAAAATCTTTGGATGTTCTCATGCTTGCCAACCAAACATTTCACCAAGTGATGCTATCGGACCTCTTTGGATAAGAAACTGCTGCAATTTCATGTTTCTCACACTTTAAAGTCATACTGATTTTTTACTAACTGAAAAAAAAGTTCATACTAATTTTTGAATATGAGAGCGAATTCTGTTTTAATTTGTAAAATTTGAGGATGGTATGAAATCTGTGGATGATCAGACACACAAATTTCACCAAGTCAATGTGAATTAGAGCTGTTTGGGCCAAGTGATGCATGCTTAAAGTATTTTGGTTTTGCTAGGATGGCTGTTGAACTCTTGACCATAACCTTGGCATTAAGCAAAAGTACCAATTAGCTGCAGTATTTTGTGCGAGCTTGGGCAGAATATTTTGCTTTGAATATTTATAGTCCGTGCATATATTGAACTTATTTGAGTCGTATTGCTTCTCTGGATATTATCTGAGCCACATGGTTTTACAGAAGTTGCAGCTGTCACAGCCTTGTACAGACTTTTGCGCTCTGGTACCTAAGTCATACCTCGTGTGGGATCTATCTAGTCAATAGTGATGGACAAAAATGATACAGCTGAGTTAACAGGGCTTGAGTTTATAAATATCAATGCTAGTCCTTTATCTGCCAAAAATTTTGGTCGAGAGCAATGATCCATGGAAAATATAAAGAATCTTTCTATATTGGCAAAAAATTTCAAGTACATTCAGAAACAAGATTCTACCTAATGTTGCATTCTTTGGTTTGTCAGCTAAAAAATTAGCAGAAGAGCTTGATGGATGGCTCAGAGAATCTGGCCTGGTGAAATCTCCTGATGTACGAGGGGTGATTGCACCGTAAGTTGTCATGGAGCACTTACTGTTATTCTCTAATCAACAGTCATGGCTCTAATGTATTTATTATTCTTGTGGTGGCGTTGAAATCACTAGTCATGCAGGTTATTCATATTCAGGTCGTGCAGCTGCCTATGCATTTGCAAACATAGACCCAACAAGCATGTGAGTCTTTTTTATATTGCTTCTCCTTTCATTCATATTAGAAAGTTTTATTTATGAGCTCATCACTTTGTTTAACAAGTGGTCTTATAGTGGGAGGTGATCATTTGTGAGTTGTTGAGCTCTGGTTAAATGATAAAATTTACCTACTTTCTTCCTCACCCCTTGCCCTCGCTTTTGCTTGAAGTTTACTGCTGTCTTTGTTTCTAATGTGGGAAAATTCCCACTTTCCAGTTCTCGGGTGTTTCTTCTTGGTCCGTCTCACCACTATTACACTCCAAAGTGTGCTCTTTCAAGAGCAACTGTTTACAAGACCCCAATTGGGGACCTACCTATCGACCTGGAAGGTATTGCGATCTTTCTCTTTCACTGCAGTCATCTTCTCTTTTTGGAATTTTTTTGTGTGAATGGTATTTCATAATCCTGACAATTCACATATCATCAAAGCTTCTGAAGTTCATTGTTCTGCTTAGGTTCAGTTTATTTGCTGTATATTTAAAGAAACTTGAAAAAACTAATTATAGAGGAAGAATATTTTTGAAGACGATTTTGATTCCAGCTCTCTCCTGCTGTTTAGGATGTTTGGGACAACTGGGGGGCAGGGGTGGGATCAAAAGCAACCATGGGAAGATGTCACAAGGGGTTGTCCCCGTTGATAATCCAAAATTCAATTTAGATATGAAATCATCCGCCAAACTCCCTGTCAATAATGAATCTAACCATATGTGGCAAAACTTGTTAGTGTAGTTGTGTTGTAGGTTTCCTACATCACCTCAATTAAATAGATATGCTGGTGTTCAAACTGAAGTTTTTGAACTGGTATAACCATTGGGCTAAGTGTAACTTGGAGTTTGAACACAATTAACCTGAAGCAGGCCTAATTGTTATAAGTATATTTGTTTCTATATTTAAATTGTTTATGGTTCGATAAAAATTTTCCTGTATTTATACCTAGGTAATTATTAAATGGTTATTCAAAAAGGTTTGCTTGAGTGATGTGGTTACCTTGGTGTCTTCTGGTGTCTGCTGAAAATGAATATTTGTCTTTATGCCTGTGTACTGTAGGAAGAGAAGTTTTGAAGGAGCTTAACAGGCATATTCATCTCTATGCCTGTAGTGTATGCAGAGTATCAAAATTTATCTCTATGCCTGTATAGTCTAGGAAGAAACGTGTCAAGGGGTTCAACAAAAGAGAAGAGAGAGGGGATACAATGACTTGTTAATACTGCATGTTTGATGCAAAACTCTCTCTCTCTCTCTCTCTCTCTCGCTCGCTCGCTCCTATAGGACTGGACTTCTTATTCTACTGACATATTTGATATTCCTGTGACACAAAACTCAATAACATCCAAGCTTGGTATTGTATCAGTCATCGAGGAGCTAAAAGCTACAGGGAAATTTGAACTGATGGATCTTCAAGTTGACGAGGCTGAACATAGCATGGAGATGCACTTGCCATATCTTGCTAAAGTATTTCATGGGTAGGTTCTGTTACAAATTAAATTCTCTTCTAATTTTATATCTTGTTGAGGCTGATTTTATAGATAACTCCAACACAGGTACTCGGTAAAAATTGTACCCATTTTGGTCGGTGCTATTAATGCTGAAAATGAAGCCATGTATGGACGGATGCTAGCCAAATATGTGGATGACCCGACTAATTTCTTTTCTGTGTCCTCAGATTTTTGTCACTGGGGCTCTCGGTATGTTCCTCAATCTCTTTAAGTCTTTTGTTTTTTTTTTTTTTGTGTCAAATTTACATGGTTGTTACTTTCTACATTGTTAGCCATGTATGAAGGTGCAGGTATTCATGTGTTACTGTAGTCATTTGTTTACATTCCCGCATTCATACAAATTACACTTCATACATTTACCCATTCATTCTAGTGGATTAATGTATGTAGCAATGTAATTAAATGTTACTTTCTATTTCTCAACCTAAACGGTTGGAGCTGTTCTTCTTCCATTCATACTTCCATTACTCTGCTCATAACTGGCTTGTATTGAGATTGTTTACCAGATAACTTGTTTAGTGTGACTGATTTTTTATTCTGTTATCCAACCTTTCATATGAATTTCGTCTTTTGGTGTTAGGTTCAACTACACGTGTTTTGACAAAAAACATGGAGCTATCTACAAATCTATTGAGGCCTTGGATCGGATGGGCATGGATATAATAGAAACAGGAGATCCAGATGCATTTAAACAGTACCTGTTGGAGTATGACAACACCATTTGTGGACGTCATCCAATCAGTGTTTTTCTCCATGTAAATATCTTGGCTTTTTTAACTTTCAGTGGGTATTATCGGAAAGGGTTGTCTAATGAAGCTTTTGGCTGTCAAGTAAAATTACTGGAATTCTTTGCACTTGGTTCTGTTTTCCCAAGTCAAACCTGCTTTTATCTATCTTACACATTATTTAATATATTAAAATACTTTACTTCCAGGTTTAATATTTGAAAGTGCCAATATATCAAGCTTAAAGTACTAAATTAATATTGTAGCAGTTTGAATTTTTTCCTCCTATGCTTCTTGCATGTCTGTGTATGTCTCGATTTTCTATTGGGTAAAGTTCAATACTATTATGTTTTTAAGTGGAAAGCTTAGAAAATGGCTATTCTCAAAGAGGTTTGCTAGATTTCCTAATAGCAAAACTTTCTCATCTTCATGGTTTATCTTTTTCTTTTTCACTTCTTTTTCCTACTTTTTTGACTGTAAGTTTGTCTCTTTTATTACTCAACTGCATCAGTAGGTTCGCTAACTTTTTTGTCATTTTGTCTTCAAATTCTAACCAGATGTTGAAGAACTGCTTGACAAAGATAAAGGTCAAATTCCTTCGATATGAACAGTCAAGCCAATGCAAAACCATGAGAGACAGCAGTGTAAGTTATGCATCTTCAGTGGCAAAGGTGGATGCATGAATTTGTACGTAAAGTTTACTTGCATTGGAGGGTTTATCCATTTGAACTTCGTTGAATCAATTGTAATTTCAAACCTTATTACTCTTCTTCCGAATAACCCATCTTTCCTTGGGTTCTGCTTTCAATAAATTTTCGAACTGGTGACCTCATAAGGACATCTACCTTTGGATTTCCTTGGTTTTCTTCTCCTGCAATGTCATTGCATTCAACTAATTGCTATTTTCACTTCATTTCAATATTTTGATTAACTTTTGAAACTTGAGCGTCATTCTGAAACTCATTTGTCTTTCAACTAGAAATTTGAAATTTCGATGGTGTGTTTTCACATTGCCTTGAGTTCAGCAAATTTAGTAAACTTTATGTCCAAAAGTAAAATATCAGATGACCTCCTATCGGTTCAGTCATCTGGTGCGATATAGCTCATCTCTCATCTTTTGGCTTTTTGGAGTGCCATGTAAATTGTTAATGGAGCCATTCTCTTTCCAAGTTCAGCACATACTGCATTTATGATTTCATTTCAGCCTTTTTTTTTTTTGTTGGCTACCTATTTGTTTTCGGGATTGGATTTCTCATTGTCTTCTGGCTTTTCTTGCTAGCTTTTAGTTTTGGTTTCAGTAAAAAAGCCGAAAAGCCTAAATTAAAAGTCTATAAAAAAAAGGAAGAAGATTGGATGTCAAAAGCTATAGGGCGAAACTGAAAGCTGGTGAGGACACTGATTTTTTATACATTTATCTTTCGTTATATTAAACCAATACATTTACGTTGTGAAATGATTCTTATGGCCCGGAACTATAAAGTGTAGTTTCGCGTAATTAATAATTTACAATCATTTGGCTCCCGATGCTGCAATACAATTTGGTTAGGTTTTGATTTGATGATCATTGATCTTTTAGACAGAATGGAAACAAGTTCCTTATACATTAGCTCTTGCCACTATGGGTCTGAGGAGGGTTAGATGCATGCTCAGTATGCACATATGTTGTAATGTATCAACTATATCATATTTACTACTGTAAGTTCTAATGTATCAACTATATGATATTCACTACTGAGAGTTTTGATTAATCTCGAGATGTAGACCAGCGAAGATAGAAACTGAGTTGTAAAATTTAGACATGCTAAGGTTGAAACTTGATAACCTTTTAGGATTAAGTTTTGAGAGATTTATTTCTTATGAATTTTTTTGTCCTTGCGTGGAAGGTGCGCATGCTTAACCCAAAAAAACAAAAGAGCATTTACTACCGAAACCAAATCATAACAACCCATATAAAGCTTGGTCTAGTTTTGGAAGAGCTTTTTCTTTCTTTCTTTCCTCCTCCACTAACTCTCTCCAGTATTAATTCTTTATGCTAAATGGGAAAGGTTCATTTCTTCTCTCTTCTTTCTTCTCTCTCTCTCTCTCGTGTGGTTAACTCTTTTAACTGAAACCTGATTTCTTTCTCGCTCGTGCCGAATAAAAAAAAATCCTACTTTTCTTTAAATATATAATCATAAAATGAATTTTAGTGTAGTTGAATATTAGATCTGTACTAAATCATTCAGATCAATTCAAACCAGCTCAAACCATTAACAGTCTGCTAAAATTCATTTCTTGGGTAGCCCTTCTCCCGCCCATCATGGTTCTCCATAATTAAAAATAGAACTCCACAAAATAATTATTTCCTCAAAAAGCTAAGAAAGGAAGCCCTTTCCTACTCTGAGGGTAGCAAAAGTTTAGGAGACTTGATGCACAAGACTTTTGTAAGATCTGAAAAGGATTATACGTACACTTACGAGACACTGTTTACGTATTTTGAACCCGTAATTCATACATCAAGGACCAGAACTTCAAGTTTGGAAAGTCGGAAACCAATTCAAGGACAATGATGGATGCTAGAATTCAGTCCCACCAGTAGAAGAAAGCAAAAACAGACTTATTTGTGGTGGGGCCCTTCCATGCATGTAAACGTATAAACAGACAACTTCGAGCATCCAGTCATGATACTATATCTATGTGGTGCCATCCATGATAAAGAAGCAAAACGAGCAAGGCTTCTAACAAAATATGCACTCTATAGGAATCATATAGGACCCTTATTTTTAGGTCTATGCCACTTCTGCATTTCCACTCAATACAAACTATACGCAAGGATTGAAGCCAACTCGTGGCCCGGCTGACTCATGGTTCAATTAAAAGTATCGACTCTCCATGCCCAAGCAGGAAAAGGCATGCTGCTAACTGATCTGTGGCCGACTGATGGCATCTCACCCCATTTTCCTGGAGATTCCGGAGGCGGCTCAATGACCACGACCCCTCCATCTGATAACCCCAAGGCAAACTGGTTTGGCTTTTGTGGGTGGGCAGCAATTGCGAGCGGATATACCTCGGAACTGCAGCCAGCAGCCACATATTAGACACTACATGTAACTAAGCTTACAAAAGGGTGATTGCTGATGTAGGCAGGAACATCAACATTGATACAGAAATAGAAAAGGGGGATTGCTAATGTAGGCGGGACCATCAACATTGATACAGAAATAGCTAAAAGCAATTTAGGATTGAGAATAAAATTATGAATCACGGATATACTACAAAGTAATCAAACAACACATTATAAAACCATCAAATCTCTCTCGCGGCCCCCCCCCCTCCCTCTTGTTTTAGGGGAAAAACGGGGTAGGGAAGGTGACAATTCTGTTGTGTAATATATCTGGAAACTGGAATAAATGAAATTCACAGGAACATTTACACATTCAACAATGGCTCAAGGGTCCTGGAAATACATGAGCCTTGTAAAGTAAGTTCTTGCATAATCTTTATCTTCATACATGGTAAATTTTTTCATAATGCACAAGACCATCTACATCCATCAGCCTCATAGACCACGTGGTATCCTGTTCTATCTATACCACGATGTCAGGGGCTCAAGTGCCATTTTTGTCTAGTAAAAAAGCATACAAGATGTATGTACTAAGAGAGAGAAAGAGAGAGAGACTTCCCATCAATTAAAACATCTAAAAAGCCATATCAGCAGTGCATATGTCGATGTATACTTGATGAATATGCTTTAAAATTTAAGTGAATTCTTGACGTACCTGATGTCAGATGGAAGGTAAGCAGCAGGATTGATCTCATATCGCAGATGGAAATCCAAGGCATTGAATATTAACACGGTTCCATCCTCAAAGCTGGCATACACTAACTGACTATCACTGGAGAATGTTGCATGGGAGATTTGTGCATAGAGGTCTCCAATGAACCACTAAAAATGTGAAAGAGAAAAGAATTGGATATTTCTATGCAAACTAACAAGGAAAAACACTTGGCTAACCATGAGAGAGAGAGAGAGAGAAGAAACCTGCTTCACACATTCTAGTTCTGTTGTTTCATATATTGCCAAGTGAGTCTCATGTACAGCAAGGAAGTGTTGCTGATCCTGGTGGAATTGGACATAGGTGTCTGATGGTGCCGATGGTGACTTCATAACAGGAATCTGCAACATTTTGCTTTTCTTCTTTTCCCACCTATTGGTATTCCACACAATAATCTGACCATGAAAAAGGTAGAATAAATGATTAAAATCAGAAGTCCTGATTACAATAGAGTGCTCGTTAGGGGTGTGTTTGGAATTGAAGAAACTAACCTGAGCATCCGATCCAGAGGACACAAGTACATTCTGTGTATTAGAGAAGGCAAGGCCAGTTATTCTTTTAGAATGACCCTTAAGATTATTTATAACCTGCATGGACAAAGAAAGTTACCAAGTTGACTGAGTTTCTCAGATGATATCATTTAAATTATGTAGCCCAAGGGAAACAAATATTATACCTCGTCATTACGGACGTGATAAATCAGGATCGTAGAATCATCCATGCCAATTGCAATTATATTGTTATCATGGGGGTAAAAAGCAATACATGTTGCTGCCGGTGGTGGAGCCATAAAAGCTGTCATTTTCTGCAATTTTCCGACAGAATTATGAGTGTATCGAGTTGGATCCTAGCTTCATCTAAAACAATGCCCAACCAAGGTGATAGATTCAGGACTCGTGAATTGTTTGTCATATGAAATAAAATCCAATTTATTAGTCAAGAGAACTTCCGTAGAAATTCAAGAAAACAGTAATGATGAACTTCAACGAGAATTCCGGAAATAGGCGGAAGTTTCACGAATGAAATTGGTGGAAACTGGAAAGTCCAAATCAGGTCATGGGGGAATAAATGATTCAGTTTTTTTTGCTTTTTGTTTTTTATGTTCTCTCTTTGTTTTCTTGGTTTTTTGATGACTCAATGGAAATCTTGTGATGAATCCACAAATTATTGAATTATAACGGATAAGATTTGTGTCTATGCTTAATAAAATGGTTGTACATAGTTCAATGCTTGGTGGATTTTGAGTACTTTGCCACAATGTCCCTAAGAAGCCACAGTATTTGTTTTTAGGTTACCTTAAAAGTCATCAGGTTGAACAGAGAAATCATCCCCATTGATGCTGACACAACATAAGAGTCATTCTTGGACAAAGCAAAACAAGGCGAACATTCTTCAAAGGTAACACCAGTAAGGTCGTTGGTCATTAGTAATCCAGTCCTTGGTTGCCGTAATTGAGGAGGAATCTTTGTCGTTGCCTGTATCAATAAACATCTTGCATAATGAGAATATCAACAGATGACTGGACTTCAAGAAATTGAACTTCAAACTGAGGACGGAACCTACAATGTCTAGTTTTATACCTTGCCACTCAAATTAGTTTCATTTCTTGACCATTTCCACAGGAGATGAATGCCATTTGATGCTAACGCCAAAATGGCATTGCCTCCATTGGTGTAGATCAACCTTGATATCTGCTGTCATCACAGGAGAAGGCAATGAGACACTCAATTTATTACTGTATGGCAATATAGGGCCTGAATTCCTAGAGGTATGGCACATCTTAGTGCAAAACTCAGAAGAAAAAATTTGCGAAATTAATCAAAATATATATAGTATGAAGGAATAAAAATAGGCATGTGGAAAATGATTGCATTTTCAGGATGAAACTAATAAACCTGCTCTTGCCTGTGTCTAACAAACATCACTGAACGCCTTTGTATCTAGGAAGATGGCTTATCCTAAACTTTTAGGTTGGGTGACTCCAATCTTTGCTGTTATAAATCTCAAGTGGTGAAGGCATTATTGGATGGGTCCAGGTTAGACCAGCAAAGGGGCATTTCTATGGGTAATCGGTGAATTCAAAGTCTCCAACTTCATTTTCTTAAAAAATTTGAAAATTGGGAGCACGTGAAGACCGCAGTTCTTCATTGTATTTAGTAGTGTGTTAGAAATCATGGGATCCAACCATGAAAGTTGATGAGAATCAATTATTAACCTGAAACATCATGTTTCAGTAATGAACAAATTTTGCAAGCAAAAGACAAGGATCGCTGCATAATTAATGCAGAATTCCTGTGCTAATCTATTCTTCTACAATGTCTTCAATTTAAGGTCAGTTCTGTTTTATGGCCTAGTGCTGTTCCATGTTAATCGAGTTGCTGTAAAGGTTGGACTTGACACAACATAAACTTCCTCATTATTTGCACCAAAATTGCTGAACCTGCTTTTTTATGAATGTCAAACCAAGCTTCTAACATTACGCCAAGCAATGGCCCATTATGTTCGTAAAATTTATATCAATTTTTTGTTTTCTATATTTACTACGAATAAAAAATAATCTGAAAGAAATTGATAAGTTTAGATGGAGCTCTAGAGTTTTTGTGGGCACAAATTTTGTTCCTCAACCTTAATTGGCAATACAACTTTTGTTCTTGCACTATTTCGGCCCAGCTTGATAGCATAGCACACTATAGTCTTCTAATTACAAGTGAACTGGTCTCTAGATTCTCTACCATAATGATAAGTAAAACAGGCTTGAAAACATTTTAAATACAGAGAAGCAAGAGGCTACTATACTATCTTTTCCAACCATGGTAAAACCAGAATAAGGATAACTGATCAATTACATGAAAAACAAAGAAAGCAAGAAGCAGGAGAGGAGAACTTATGGCATATTTACTCAGCTGTTTATTAAATACCAATAAGCTAGCAATGATTAGGTGATGTGGGAAGCCATAAAATTCACTGTGACATTGCTTCATCATCTTAGCTTCAATCAATCCTAGCCAACTTGTTTCAATCAGGTCTGACATTTCAATTGGGAAAAAAAGGCATGTCCTAAATTCATATAAGATTTTACGGCAGATCTTACTAGACCTACCTAGACCCTTCAAATCTTCATCTGTAATGCTCATTTCCAGCACCTTCAATCAACCAATTCATATTTCTTGTCAGCGGGCTTTGCCACTTGAGGCTTTCTCTTGATTTGCTAACCATCTCATTTGGCTTGGGTGATAGATTTCTGTATCACTCATCAATCCCAAAATCTCATCGCTACAATAGTATCACAGGCATGACATTTCTGGCTTTCCTTATGATCTACCATGTAAAGTGTAGCTACTCTGTTGCTTTATCACCTAATTGTCCTTTATTCTTCAGAGAGTGCAAGGATTTGATGATGGAAAACAACTGCATCAAATCCTTTAGTCAATTTGCTGACTCCATTTAATTTGCACTGAGGCTTGTTGAGTTGAGTTTTATCCTTCTCAATACCCTTTCTCTTCCAAGATGCATCATTGTAATACTTATAAAAGTTAATCTAAGCCATCTCTGACTTATCAATGATGAAGTATTAGTGCATTTCATTCTCTCATTCATTTCATCTTTAGTTTTATCAGATTCATTTTTAATTGCTTAGAATTCTATACTTCCATAACTGTAGTTTCCATGGTTAGTACCGTATACTCCCTCACCTGCTATGAACGTACCCACTGGAACCTGTAAATGAAGATTAATTTTTCATAACAATTGCAGAAACCAAATAGCTTGATGGGTTAGCAATGCTAACCCTAGCATAACTCTATTTCAATCACGTATCTTCATCTCTTGCTCTTATGTCATCACACTAATTATCACTCCCTTGAAGGATACCTGCACTGGTCAAGTCTTTTCTAAAACTCCAGCCACCAATCTGAAAATTGACATTTTGACACCCAGTCTATTAACAAATATGGAATTGGTAAATAGACTTCCACATGCATGACAGAACTTGAATATGAACTTAGAAAGGTTTAGAGTAGTTATTAATTTAGTCTTAGTCCTCACTCAGAATAGACTTCAACACAGAACAGAAGCTGATCTCCAAATTATTTAGGCTCCACTTGTCCCTGTCAATCTTCAGGACTGTAGTCTAATGACCATTATGCGATATACATAACCTCTGTTTTACCTTGTTTCAAGGAGAACATGGAAGAAGCAGGGGAAACATGCTCCAGTGGACAGGATAAAAGAATTGAGCGAAACTTGTAAAATCATTTTAAAGATTATTTTATTACTATGGCTTGCTATTATAAGCACGCATTCAACTAAATTTTTTGACTATTGTGCGACACCATAATGACTAATGACCACTGCAGTGCCCACCATTCTGACAGAGCAAGTACTTTTCATTTTCTCAGATTAAAAAGGACAATGGTATGGAAAACATTGATAAATTTGTCAACTTCACTCTCAAACTAATGAAGCAATGCTATTCATTTTCTAAACAGGAAGTAGGGACTTGGATCTTCTCCTGATTTGTTTTTTGGTCTATAACTTCATTAAGATATAGAAGTTCAAAAGTCTAGATAGTTGACTAGTGCAATGGACTCATCACAAAAAGAGTCTTTAAAGGAACAAGAAATTGGACAGAATCATCATCTCTTGTAAATATTTGGAGAAGGTGATAAAAGTTAGCTTTAAGTATGATAACTCATGAATAGTAAGTTAGGCCGCTAACAAGTAACATGATCATTATGGTTAATTAATGATTTGCCACAGGTAGCAAATAAAGATTAGTCAGAAATTCAAAGTGGCTATCCGATGCATAAGCAATCACATTTTGCTATTATAGTACTGCGTATTATAGGCACAGAAGCTTTCAAATCTATATGCAATATATCAAAGCCAAAGAAGAAAAAAATGAAGAGGAGCAGGGTTAGTCCAATGGTAGTGGCCCCCCCACCCATGCCATGAGGTCATGGGTTTGATTCACCCTCCCCCCTCCTCAAGGCTTTGGCCCTTCAATGTACCGAAAAAGGGAAAAAAATTGACACCCAACAGTTGGAACATCACTCCTTCGAGGAGTGCAACATTGTAATGCCACAAACAAACCAACATTGGATGCAAATAAATTGCACATTAAAAAAAAATAGAAAAGGAAGTTCCACCTTGTTAGTTTTCACTTCAGAAGGGAGCCTCAAGGACTGGCACTGTGGATGTTCATTAATTTCTGATTTCCAAATCTCTAGTATCTCATTGGATTCTGCAGGTAATTCAAGTTTCATATCCTTTGAGCTACCTGCATCTCCATTCTGTGGAAAATGAAAAGTTTTAATTTAGCATCTAATTTCAGTAGTAAACTTTCGATATTTGCTAACATTGTAGTCCTGTTCGAATTCAAAATGCCGTAAAAATGGACGTTAGAAATGAATTCAATTAACAACATGATGTTGGAGTGACAAAGTATGCTCGATAATGTTCTCTTACACAGACCTTTTCGGGACTACCCGGCCCAGAGACTTCTTCTTCTGTAGCTCTAGCATGAGAAGCAGTAGTTGAAATGGGATTGATCGCAAGCTGCATGATCAACAATCATTAGGCATCTAACACTTCCTATCTAAAGGGACAGGAGAAGAGTTAATAAGCTGACCTTTCTTAATGTTTCTGAGAGAACTGTAAAGGCATTAACCGAAACATTTTCAGAAGTTTGCAGCAACTGATGGCCAAAAGGGCTTGCCAAGATTTTGATTTTATTATGATTTGCAGTAACAGCCATTAATGTGCCTCTTTTGTTGAACCGAACATGTGGACTTACCTTAGAAACAGAAAAGTTATGTAAATTAGACTGCTGTTCTTATTCTCCAAAACATTTATTACATTTTTAGTAAAAATACCACTTGAGAAATTGAACATGAAACTTATCAATAAAAAAAGCTATGAACACCTAATAAAAAGACATACAGGTAGGTCTCCATCTGCATCAATAATTGTTAGAAGTTCAGTGTGGTCTATATCCCAAACTTTAATTAAATGGTCATCACCCGCCACCAAAAACCGGTTCTTGCTCGTATCAAATTGCACAACACCAGAGGAACATTTACCAAGTCCTTGGTAGCTCCTCTTAACATAACCTTCACTTTCATCCCACTCAACGATGTATGATTCTCCATCCTTTGCGGTTCCACAAGAGAAAAGCCTAACAAGATGTTTGATCGATGATAACACTAACATTTCAGTTTGGCAAAAAGACCCATCAAAGACAGTATAGAAAGTCCAGCAAATCACCTTTGACCGTCAGCATTATATGCCATTCTTGTGCAACAGTTACCAGGAGCATCATAGTCGACCCTTGGTCCGATGTTGTCATATAACCATGCCTTTAACTCACCATTCATCGATGTTGAGAATATAAACTGAGGCATGAAAGCACATATATGTAACACCAAATGAAGACAAATACAGAAAATATGCCAGGCCAAATGTACGAGAAAGAAAAGCTGCAAACAAAAAAGTGAAGTTCTTACATGAATTCTCTCTTTTACATGAGGACAAACAGAATAAACAGGGGCACCATGACCTTCAAAAGTATATTGTTTGGCACCGGTAGTCACATCCCAGACCTTAAATCAACAATAGTAAATGAACTATTAACTTGCATTCTGTAAATAAAAAAATATAACTATTTCACCATGTGACCTACCCGAATGATCTTGTCATTACCACAAGTTATGAGAAAGAGCAGCTTATTTGGTTTAGAGAATGCAAGATCATTTACACCACCAATATGAGCATCAATCTAGACAGCACACGTCAGTATTAGAAGCAAATATAGAACTCTAAAAATTGGCGAAGGAGAAGACTATCAGAAATCTACCTCCAAGTGTTTCTGGATGTTACTGCCACCATGATAAAAATATAACTGCACTATATGTTTTGAATATGCAACCCCTGTTTCAGTGAAAAGAATTGACAGCTGAGTTTAAAATAGCTTAATTTTAAATCAGTAGGTTGAAAACCATTTGTGTTCCCATATCTTCAAACTTACCGAATAACGAACCATCAGGGCTCCATGCTATACGATTAACTGAGACACGTGAATCCTTGACAAGAGCAACCTGATTATAATTGGGTTCATGTGGATATCATATCATTCACATGACATTAAACTGAGCTGTTGCTGGTTTTAGTGATATAGTTAACAAGGGGATATACCAAGAATGTCTTTGAAATATTTTTGATCTTCCAAACACGGAATTTTCTTGAAAGTAATTTCTCCCCAGAAGAAACTTCCCATAATCCTATGTCCCCATCACTGGTTCCAACTGAAGAACACATTAACAGTGCTCATGAGTTAATACCAGCTTAGCATACTCAGATTTATTGCAGAACATCACCTTCAATAAGTTACCTAAAAGAAGATTCTGTTGAACAGGGTGAAAATCCATGCTTGTTGGAGAAGAGGCTTCAGTCAAAACCCGTTGAACAGTATTGGGTAAATCATCATCTGAACTGTGAGTTTGACCAGGGCAAGTTCTGGCTGATGCCACCTGCTCAAGTGCATGGGCACACAGAAAAGGAAAAAATGAGCTGAGCAATAAATTATGAAATGACCAAAGTAGACCAAAAGAATTGTAAATCAAAAGGTGTACTGTGCTCTATTGCAATAAAAGTTGATCCAGTTACCTCAGCCAAAGTCCCAGAGGACCTTGTTTCAGATGTGCAATCAGAATACTCAGCACCCGCCACTTTTGCAACTACACAAAATTTAGACATGATGAACAAAATGAATAAAATAAATGAGTTCACAGAGCCTATAAGAATCAACATACCAGAATTGAAACCAGTCATTGGGCTGGCTGGAGCATCAAGATTGACATGCCCATCAGAAACTACAGATTGAGTCCCAGTAGAAGTCCCCTTGCAAGAGAAAGGTGTTGCTGACGCTTCTGTGGCTTGGAAAGGCTTGATACAAAAATTAAACATATCTCAAAAAAATACCTCAGCCAGCCTTATTGAGAAGGTGACCATGTGAAAAGAAAGAGAAACTACAATTTTCAATTTTTCAGTTAGGATCTAACCAGCGGCAAGTTCTCAAATGATGGGCTATATGGATGATCAGGTAATGGGCATTGATGATCCATAAAGAGGGACTTTATATCAGGATCTGGCTGAGGATGTGCACAACGAATGTGCTGCCAATTTAAGCTGTCAGAATATAAATTAGATCAGTTCACTCTCAATGTCCTATAGGCATGGCTAGAAATTATGTAGAAAGTCTGATTGAGCACCTAAGAATCAACAATAATACGAACTAAACTAAATCAACGAATGTCGTGATGCAACATAGTAAAAAATTTCAACTTAAAAGAGTCTAACATTGAAGAAAAGAGAAAAAAAAAGAAGGCAAATACCTTTGGTTAATGAGACGCCTTAACCTTGACTTATTGATGTGAGGAAACTTCAGTTTGTCTTGGAAAAGGGGATTTCCCTCAATAATGATTTTGAGCTCATTCATCATGCGTTTTCTAGCAGACAATGTATCTCCATACAGGGAGAGCGAGCCATGTTTTCTGTCAATTCCAAATGAAATCAATTTTAGCCCATACAGAAGCACATTACTTTATAACATGTTTAAAATTGCAATAGAACTAGATTCAT
This sequence comes from Euryodendron excelsum, assembly GCA_033060915.1. Lineage (NCBI taxonomy): Eukaryota > Viridiplantae > Streptophyta > Magnoliopsida > Ericales > Pentaphylacaceae > Euryodendron > Euryodendron excelsum. The sequence goes on along the minus strand of CM065378.1, from coordinate 39,518,310 downwards.
ACCTGAAATCATCTAAGGTAAGAAGCTGGGTCATTTCCTTGTACAGCTCTTCATTTGGTACGGCAAAAGCTTTCAAATCTTTCACTAGGATATCTAGAGCCCTTGCACGATCATGCCTGTCGTTCAATCTTGTGTTATTACAATGTTGAAAACATAAAAACTTTTGTGCAGATGGCTTTGTAGAGTCTTTGAGCATGATAGCTTACTCATCAAGTGCCTCGAGGTACTTTTGCTTCCTAATTTCGAAATAGATCTTGATAGAATATTGGTCATCTTCAAGTCTGGTGAAACCCGAAAGATATTTCTCAGCCTCATCCCAGTTGCCACTCAGCACCAGGTCCTCAAAATATTCCATGTCAAAGAAAACACCAGTTTCATGCTCAAGCCTATCTCAGAAATTATAACAACATCAATAACAAAACCATAGACGGGCAAATTCCGAGTTGAATGTTAGAGGAAAACTAAAACTTACATGTGAGCAGTCCTATTGAAGTCTTCCTCATGACAGAACTGTAAGACCAAGAAGATAAGCTCTTTGCTGAGAGACATTACCACAATAGCCCTTTCTTGCCTTCCAAACCTTCATATTATTAGAATTAACTAAGCAACAAAATACATATATATATACACTCACACACCCACACACAGAGATAGATATAATACTCGAGTGTATAGATATTCACAGAGAGAATAAATCAAACATCTGGAGTTTGGAGTTGATCAAGCATCGAACAGTTGATAATCAAATCAAAACAAATATTATCCTATGATCAATTAAAATGAGTAAAGTAAGAGTAATAGCATAAGAGAGTAAAAACATAAGGTTTCGATCAAGCATATACACCTACAGAAAAACATAGGGTTTCGATCAAGCATATACACCTACAGAACTAACTCAAAAATCTGAGCTAATGAATATATGATTACAAAGGACCCCATAAGTCAACAAGCTCATCAAATGAATTAAGATATTTAGAGAGGTAAAACTGAATTGAAAAAAATAGGCTTCACTGATTGACATCAACGAAAGCAAATTTTCCTATCACTTCTTGTTTGAGAGAATTCACGAGAACGTGAGGGAAAAAATGAGAGTGAGTGGAAACAGAGCAAACCTGACAAATAAAGAAGAAAAAAAAGGAAGAAGATTTTGAAAACCGCAGAAAGGCAATCGACTTCACAGAATTCACAGTAAGTTGATAGAAAACAACAAATCCATATATCAACGCATGTGTATATATATATATATATATATATATATGAGAGAGAGAGAGAGAGAGACAGAGAGAGAGATGCATCAGCAGCTAATTGAGAACCTTAAATTGGAATTTAAACCAAGAGTTAGATAGACACGCCAAAAAAAAAGGGGGGGGGGGGGGGGGGGGGGGGGGGGGGGGGGGGCTGTGAATGGATCAAATTCAGTAAAGTGAAAGCAAAATCTTAATCGAAGTAATGAAGTTAGGGTTTTCCGATCAAGCAAAGATGCTTCAAACTCTAATTCATTTGAGACGATCGACTTTTCAGATACATATAAGAAAACTCAACCCGAATAATTCATTAAGATCATCACAAGAGAAGACAAATTTAGAGAGAGACTGTTGTGTAGTAGGGTTTGGATCGATTGATGACAATAGAAAAAGACAAAATTCCTTGGGACTCTCCTACTTTTGCATTTTCTTTACCTTTGGATTTTCGTGGCATCAGAGAGAAAGTGAGGCTAAGTGAGGGAGGTATGGACAGAAAAGCAAAGAGGAAAAAAAAAAAAGAGGTGATCACAGAGAAAAGTAACTCTAATTCGATCGAAGCACTCACTCAGTTCCTCTCTCTCTCTCTCCCTCGTTTCTACTTTCTCTCTCTAAGCTCACACGTCCATGTGACAAAGAACTATAGAAGCTCCAGACCGATTTTCCCGAAGTGATAAGGTGTCGAACGTTCCAGAAGTGATAAGTTGTCGGGCTTATCTAACTAGAACCGAATGATAAGTTGTTGAACGGGACATTGAACTTTTAAAGGATCAGGGCTACGTCATCCTTGGTATGAATGACTTTGTGGGCAACGTCATCCTTGGTATGGATGACTTTGTTTTTGTTTGTGAATGCCGCATAATTTGTTCCTTGAATAAAATGTTGCTATGTGTTCATGAAATTGTTACCGAGTAACACATTAGAAGATTGTGTTTCATATTGATATATTATTAGAATAACGAAATCTATTCTTAATATGAGAATTTTAAGATTTTTTATTATGTTATCAAGGATCATTTCATGGCTAGATGCCACGATAGCTTGAAGCTTTCGATTAGTCGTTTTCTACAGTGAATTAGGAAAAATGTGGCGTTTTGCAACACACATGTTTGCTCATGTATCGATATAAGCGTGCAGACTATATTTTTTGAAGTTTTTAATTTAACTTTAATTTCAATATAAGTACTATTTAGATTGGTCTGGATATCACAAATATTTATAGATCTAGTAACAATTACTTTGTCAATATTTTGTGGAGATCTTGGCTCTCTTGTTTCGTAACATGTTGTCGAATGTGAATTTATCTTCCAAATATAGATCTTTTGATAGCATGTTTTTCAAGTAATTTTATTGAGATCTTCTTCCATTACCCTAATGAGAGAATCTTTAATTCTTCTTTCAGAGCTTGTATCAAACCAGTTTTATGATTGATTCTGTTTGAGAGGCTGGTAATAGCCTATATATAGTCTTCGGAGTCGAAGTTTTCAGTGAATGGTTGAGTATTCATTGCTTTCATTTCATTGACAAGATTATCAATCTCATTTTGGGTTTGAGAGATTAATATTTTCTTTTGAAGAGTAAGTTCTACTGCTTCATTCATCTTCAGATTCTTTTGTACTTTCAGAAGTTGAATCTAAAATATCTACTTAATCATATATAGAATTATCTGTTTTAATTTCTTCTTGCTATACTGGCACAAAGTTGATTTGTTCAGCATCTTTAAGAACTTTAATGAGTTTTTTTTTAATTCGCTAGTTATTTTTATTTGGACATTCATTTGCATAATCTCCTTTCTCTTGGCATATCCAACAGGAGATTTCTCATCTTTTTTTTTCGGGCATGTTTTGGATTCTTTCTTAGGATTCCAATTCTTCTTTCGTCTGAAATATCTCTTTTGGGGAGTATATTTCTTGGTTTTAGGAAATTTCGAGTTACCTTTAGAAAAATGTTTTTTAACGTATTTCTCTTGTTTCTCATGAGTTCTTATTTTTTCAATTTTACACCCATAAGTTCCTGGGTGTTAAATTTTTTAACAACACAGTGCTTTAGTTGTATCCTTAAGAATCTTTTTCTTAAATTTTTAATTCTTGGCAAAATTCTACTAAAAATCTCCTAACATGGATTTTTCTTCCTCTGAATGTATCTGGAAGAGATTTTGTTGTGTGAGTTCTTTTTGTAAACTCTCTTCTAGTTTTGTTTCTAATCTCTAGGGGAGTTTTGAATAAAACATTCGTCCATAAATGTTTTGTTCATCTTTTTTGAGATGATTATAGTATCTTTCAAATTCACATATGCAATTTTTCAGAAAACCATATATTGCAAATTTGGATATTATTAAGATGCCGTCTAGCTTCTTTTCTTCTTTTTCGTGGGTTTTTTTGGATATCCATTTGAGAATGGGAAGATTATTTGGCTGAGTGTCATGCCAATTATTCCTATCTTGGTCTGTAAGACCATTGTACCAATCGGCAATGGATTCCCTAAGGGAGTGATCAATGTAGCTCACTGTATCTTTTATGTTCCAACTGCTCCCTTGCAAAGCTATGAAAAGATGCATTGCTCTGTGCCAGTTGTTTAATGCTTCTCTTTACTTCTCTTTAATCAACTACACAATCAAGATCAAGTTTCTTACTTCTAGTTGTGATATTTTCATTAAGGTACTCATGTATTTTATATTTATATGGAATATTATTGGTTCCAGATCCACCACTTCTAGTATGATCATCTCTTTGCCATAAATATTCCTCTGTAAGACCTTTTCCTCTTGGTGTTGAGTTAGGGCTAGTCTTTTGTTCTTTTGAAGTTTGTCCAGAAGCTTTAAGTTCTTCTATTTTTATACTTGGGGTATCGGTTCTGGATTAATGTTTTAGGTTTCTTCAAAAATTTCTTCTTCTCCTGCTTTGTGAATACCATAATTTTTTGATACCAAAGTATTTATTTTAGGTTGAATCCTAACTTGTTCTTTTTCTACAATTTGTGGAATCTAAGCAGCTTCATGCTCTCTTTATCATATTTCTAATTGGAGGCCAGCTTACCTCTTCATTAGATCCTTCAGTAATTTTCCTATAATTATAATCATGGTTAGTATAGTGATATTGTTGTGCAGAAAACTATATACGATGCAATAAAACAAGAGTAAACAAGCATAGAACACAAGAATTTAATGAGATTCAACAGTCAGTGTGACTACCTACGTCCTCAGCGGCAACGAAGTTCTCTTTTATTATTTCTGAAGAAAAGTATATAACTAATTAGGGTTACACAAATTTAAATGAAACCCTAACTCTGGATACCATGGCAAAATTTCCAAAATACCCGTACTATACCGTGGGGGACTACACCCCCTGCACCTCCCAACCTATTATTCTGACCTAGGTGAACAAAATCGGATTACCCATCATGGGCTCATGAGCTCTACTCCGCTTCGCTCCATTTCGCCCATGAGCCTCATTGTTTTCGAACTTAGTATCAATAATACGAGCCACTAACTCCAACAAATCTCCACCTTGGCAAATAATCTTGCCCCTTAAGAGAAAAAAAAATCCATAACTGTCTTCTCCTCAAATAATAGGCTGGGTAGCTACCTTCTTCAACACTGAGAAACACTAAGTAAGTCTAAGCAATGCTTGAACTTATTAGCTGTGATGGTCTTTGTCAACATATCTACAGCATTCTCTGAAGTGTGAACTTTCTCAAGCTTCACCGCATCATTACCAATCAATTCTCTGATCTCGTGAAACCTCACATCAATATGTTTGGTCTAGTGTGATAAACCTAATGCTTTGCTAAATAAATAGCACTCTAACTGTCACAACTTATCTGAATGCCATCTTGCTGTAACCCAAGCTCTTCGACTAACCCCTTCACCCACAATGCTTCCTTTGCTACTTCTATCAATGCCATGTATTTAGATTCTATTGTAGACAACGATACAAGGGACTGTAATGTAAATTTCCAACAAATAGACCCACCTGTAAGTGTAAAAACATACCCTGTCATAGACCTTCTATCATCCACATCCCTAGCATAGTTTGCATCAACATATGCCATGATTGAACCTTCTTCTTGTTGCCTTGCAAACATAATACCATAGTTAGTTGTACCTCTTAAGTATCTAAAAATCCACTTCACTGCCTTCCAATACTCTTTACCTGGATTAGCCATGTACTTGCTGATTGTGTTCACTGCATGTGCCAAGTCTGGTCTAGTACATACCATTGCGTACATCAAGTAACCCACTGCACTAGAATAAGACACTTTTGACATGTCTTCAATTTCTTCTTCTGCCTTTGGACACTGACTAGCTGATAACTTAAAATGACTCGCCAATAGTGTGCTCACCAGTTTTGCGCCAAACATGTTAAATTGTTTAAGCACCTTGCTAATATAGCTCTTTTGAGATACCCACAGCTTTCTAGTATCCTTGTCTCTGCGAATCTCCATGCCAAGTATCTTCTTCGCCACACCCAAATCTTTCATGTCAAACTCCTTGCTTAAAAGAGATTTTAACCTGCCAACCTCAACTATACTCTTTGCAGCAATCAACATATCATCCACATAAAGTAGTAAAAAAATATGTGAACCATCCTTAAGACTCTTAACATAAACACAATAATCATACTCACAACGTGTGTAGCCAATCTGAATCATGTAAGAATCGAACTTCTTGTACCATTGCCGCAAAGATTGCTTTAACCAGTACAAAGACTTTTTCAAACTGCAAACAAGATGTTCACTTTTTGATTGCTTGAACCTTTTAGGTTGTATTATATAAATATCCTCCTCTAAGTCACCGTGGAGGAAAGCTGCCTTCACGTCAAGCTGTTCTAATTCCAAATCATGATTTGCCACCAAAGCTAAAACTGCTCTGATGGATTTGTGTCTGACAACCGAAGAGAAGACCTTATCATAATCAACTCCCTTCCTCTGTGAGTATCCATTTGCTGCTAATCAAGCCTTGCATCTTACATCTTCTTTTCCAGAGATTGCTTCCTTTTTTCTGTATACCCATTTGTAATCGACCTTCTTTCCTTTAGGTTGTTCCACTAAATCCCAGGTTTTATTATTGTGCAAAGACTCCAACTCTTCCATCATGGCCTTCATCCATCTACCCCTTTCTGTACTTTGAACTGCATCCTGAAATGTAGAAAGATCTCCACAACTAGTAATCAACGTATAAGAAACTGAATCCTTAAAACCGTACCTGACTAGTGGTTTAGTAGTGCGCTTGGGTCTGCCAGTAACTATACTCTGATGTTGCTGATCCGACTCATTTTGTGGTTGAATATTCTCCATACCCGAACTATCCATCTCCACTTGAATCACTTGCTCATCATTTTTGGTGCCCTCTACCTCAGATTTCTGATCATCCCATAGTGTCTTTAACATGGCTGACTTGTCAAATACTACATCTCTGCTAATTAGCACCTTCTTGGCCTCTGGATCCCAAAGGTTGTATCCTTTTACACCTTTCTTGTACCTAAGAAAGATACACCTTTTGGATTTTGGATCGAGCTTTGACCTCTTATCACTGGAAACAGGAACATAAGCAGAACAACCAAATATTTTCATTAAAGAATAATCAACTTCTTTACCTGACCATACTTCCTTTGCTACCTTTCCATCCAATACTGCCCTTGGTGACCTATTGATGATGTGACACGCCATGTTAACTGCCTCTGCCCAAAAACTCTTCGAAAACCCAGCATTTAATCTCAAACACCATGCCCTTTCTGCAATAGTTATGTTCATCCTTTCTACCACTCCGTTCTGCTGTGGTGTCTTCTTCACTGTGAAGTGTCTTATAATACAATACTCCTCGCAGAACTTCAAGAATGTTGTCTCTGTGTATTTAGTACCGTTATCTATTCTAAGACACTTAATCTGTCTTTTAGTCTAGTTCTCCACTTCAGCTTTCCACAATTTAAACCTTGAAAAAGTTTCTGATTTGTTTTTCATGAAGTAAACCCAAACCTTTCTGGAGTAGTCATCAATAAAAGTCAAGAAGTAAATTGATCCAACCATTGAAGCTACTCTGACTGGCTCCCAAACATCTGAATGCACATAGTCTAGAATTCCTTCTGTTTAATGCGTAGCAGACTTGAACCCTACCTTGTACTGTTTTTCAAGAACACAAAATTTGCATAAATCTAATTTATAGGATTTAACCCCTTTCAACAAGTTCACCTTATGCAACTCTATCATTTCTCTCTCACTCATATGCCTTAACCGCATATGCCACAAAAGTGTGTCATCATCCCTTAAGTCAGATGTAGTTGTTGTATTAACTCCACTTACAATTGTACTCCCTAACAACTTGTAGATATTCCCCTCAACTTTTTGACCCTTCACAACAACCATAGCACCTTTGATTACCTTTAAAACTCCACCTTTAAACTTATATCCATAGCCATTAGAGTCTAAGGTTCCCAAAGAAATCAGATTTTTTCTTAAGTCTGGAACATATCTAATATCACCTAGTGTTCTCACCACACCATCACACATTTTAATCTTAATTATGCCTATTTTAATGACCCGACAAAATGCATCATTACCCATTACAACGGAACCACAATTAACTAACCTGTAGGTGTCGAACCACTCTCTGTTAGGAGACATGTGATAAGAACAGACAAAATCCAGAATCCATGAATCTGCAAAATGGTCTGAATTTGATAAAACCGAAAGCATATCACCATCCTCATAATCAGAATTCTCTGCAGCTACATTCGCAGTGTTGGATGCTTCCCCTTTCTTTTTTTCATCACCTTTTCCCTTCTTCCACTTTGGACTGTCCTTCTTCATATGTCTCTTTTCATGACACTTAAAACACTTGATGTTTTTTCTATTTCTCAATTGTGACCTGTTGTTTCTGCTAACAGATTAACCCTTTCCTCTATTTCGTCCACAATAATGGTTGCCATTTACCAGAAGTCCTTCGCCTTGAGAACTCTCAGCAACGTTCTGTTTTCGCTAATTGTACACCAAGAGAGCCACAGTAACCTCCTCTGTTTCTAGGGTTTCTTTACCCTACAGTAAGGTTGTAACCAAATGCTTATACGAAGTTGGAAGAGAAGTTAAAAGTATCAGTGCTTTGTCTTCTTCATCAAACTTCACATCAATCCGTAATAAATCGCTGATTATCTGGTTAAATAGATTCACGTGTTGAACAAAATATGAACCCTCCGCCATCTTTAACCCATACAGTTTCTGCTTCAAGAATAGTTTGTTCGTCAGGGATTTGGACATATATCTGCTCTCTAGTTTTGCCCAAATGCCAGCAGACGGCTCCTCTTCCATGACTTGATACAAAACCTCACCAGCAAGACAAAGCCGAATGGTACTCACGGCTTTCATCTCGAGTTCTTCTCGGTCATCATCGGATGTTTTCTTTGGTTCGTTCTTAGATAGCGCTTTCACCAAACCCTGTTGAACAAGCATATCCTTCACTTGTCTCTGCCAAAGCCTGAAGTTACAGTGCCATTAAACTTCACTACTTCGTATTTTGCACCCGAAACATTCATTGCCATGGCAGCCTGCAGCTCTGATACCATTTGTCGCGCAGAACATTATATAAGATGCAATAAAACAGGAGTAAACAAGCACAAAACACAAGGATTTAACAAGGTTCAGCAGTTAGTGTGACTATCAACATCCTCAGCGGCAGTGGAATTCTCTTTTATTACTTTTGAAGAAAAGTATACAACTAATTAGGGTTACACAAATTTAAATGAAACCCTAACTCTGGATACAATGGAAAAATTCTCAATGTACCCGTACCATACCGTGGGGGGGGGGGACTATGCCCCCCTCACCCCCTAACCTATTATTTTGACCCAGGTGGACAAAATCGGATTACCCATTATGAGCTCCACTCCGTTCCGCCCATGAGTCTCATTATTCCCGGACTTAGTATCAACAATATGAGCCACTAACTCTAACAGATATAAATAAAGAAAATCAAATACATCTTGGAAGACTATTCCTATCTGGGACAATTCTCTAGTAATGGCATCAAGCAAACAATTTTCTCTTGCTTTTTATATGTTCTTTGTGGAACTGGTATGCTTGGAACCATTATTGCCAATGCAACAATCTTTGTGATATCACCTGAAATATTAACTCACACAAAATAACTAAAATATTTTGAATCATATCTTACAACAAGATTTACTAGAATTAGGAAGATATCAAATTTCTTAATACCATATTTCATTGCTAGGATTTTCTTTTCATTTATAAGATAATTGACTTCAGATCCTTTAAAAGATCCAAATCCATATCTGCATAACCTTTCTATGGTTTCACCAAATGGTGATTTTACCTTTGTTTTTAGTATAACGGACCATTTGGTATTGCTAGTATCTGTCTCAATGATCAAATCTTCTCCTTCTTTTGGGAGATAAAGAACTGGGAGAACATTTATTTTTTTTCTTTTATATTCCTTATGTAAGAAGTATCATCTACTGTCCATGTCCATATAACATCTTTTTTGAGTTTTTCTTGTTGGGAAATTTTCATTCTTGTTAGATTTTTATATACATTTCAGCATATCTGAGACATCCTAAAAATCTGTGCAATTGTTTCTTATCCGTGAATTCATTTGGGAACCCATGAATTTTTTTCAAGAATATGCTTCCGCAGAGAAATTTCTCCTATTCTAATATCAAGGCCAAGAAATTCAATTTCTCTTTTAGCTAATTCTGCTTTTTTTTGAGATATGGCAATTCTATTCTCAGTAAGACACACGAGTACCTTTTTAAGGTGTTGTTTGTGTTTCTGCAAGTTTGTTGAGAAAATAAGTATATCATCAACATAAACACAACAAAAATTACTAAATTGTTTGAGACAGTTGTTCATATATCTCTGAAATATTTGTGATCCTTGTTTAAGCCCAAAGGGTATAATAGTCCACTCATATTATCCTTGAGGGCAACTAATTGTTGTTAGTGGTATTGTTTCTTCTATTAATCTGATCTGCCAAAATCCTGATTTATAATCTAGTTTGGTAAACCATTATTTGTGGCTGATTTTTGCAATTAGTTGGTCTTTATTGGGTAAATAATACCCATCCATTTCTGTTTGGTCATTTAACTTCTTATAGTTGACAACCATTCTCTTTTTTCCCTCTTTTGATCTCAGAATGCTTTGAACCATGAAGGCTAGAGAAGAGTGAGGAAACTTTGATGGTCTAATCATCTTTTCTTCTAAGAGTTTGTTAATCTAGTTTTTAAACTCTTCTCTGTCTAATTCAGTGCGAAGCATTGGTCTTACTTTGATAGTTTGGTTTCCTAGGGGATTTAAATTTAATGAAGCAACATGCTTTTTTCTTTCCCAAAATTTAGGGGATTTTCAGAGAAAGTTCTATGGAGAAGTGATTCTACTTCACTTAGGTCTTGTTGATCTTGGGAAAGATAAGGGTTTTACAAACCCATATGATAATTAATGGGAATTTACTTTTATTTGGCTGCTTTTGAGTAAAGCATATTTTTTGTTGTCAGGCATCTTTCAGAGATCACATGGCTGAGTCAGTACTCCATCATGTTGACTAGATTATCCATGCCTTCATCATCAATGACTCCAATAAGGTCAAATGCTTCCGGATCATCTGGTTTTGGCATACAGTTGAAGCAAATGTGTGCTTCATATTTTTCCTTGCACTGTCCGAGCTTCCTTTTATTAATTTCTTTGCAAAGACTCTTTTTGGTGTCTTCATTGGCTTCAATATCACAAAAAATAATTTCTATGTAAGTATTTTGGACAATCTTTAAATCTTTTGCAAATGTTTTTCTAGAAGAGTGGGAGATAAGCATTAGTCCTGTATTGACCAAATCGATATTGATCACAGATTCGTTATTATACTTTCATAATTCCTCAAAATTTTCAAGGAATATGAAAGCTCTTCTGTTGCATAGGAGTTTTCTGCTGAATTCTCCTTTCATTATTTTATCCTTTGAGTAGATTCAATAGGTCAGTAGTTTTAACCAACAAATGCCATTGGGTAGATTCAATAGATCAGCAGTTTTGACAAATTCATACCAGACCCAAAACTTGGCAGGAGATGGTTGGTTCAAGGTGAATTGGATAATAGTTTTCTAAATTTTAGGAGGTAATTCCTTCATTCAGGTAAGGGCTGAATAATTTGGTCGTAATTCTAGATCCTTTATGGAAGGGCCAAATCCATCCTCATGCCTTTTGTCTTCCTGAGGATAGGAAGATCCACAAGTTATATGCTCATGTGGAGCAGAGCGGATGATAAGATATCCTATCTAGTTTTTCTCCTTGTTTTTAGCATCTTTGGAGATAGATGACAGTTAACCTTTTGGATTTGAATCCTTGGCAAATTTTTTGCCAAGAGACAATTGCTTGACAGTCGCACCATATGGGAACACTAGATTTCTTGGGAGCAAAAGAACCTAGAAAATTTCAAAACAGTGGAAAGATCTCTATAAGATTCTAGAAGGCTCTAGAAGATTCAAGAATTATGGAACACCGGATTTTGCTAATTGGCAAGGTTGTGATTAGCAACCCCCTATTGCGTGCCGCATGGGAACACTAAATTTCTTACGCGCAGAAGAACCTAGAAAATTATGGAATAGTGGAGAGATCTCTAGAAGGTTTTAGAAGGCTCTAGAATGTTTTAGAAGGCTGGTTCTAGAATTATGGAGAGATTTTCAGGTTTCTCTAGAATTTTCTAGAAGGCTCATATAGTTTAAAGTTTTCTAGAATGTTCTAAAGTAGTTTAGACTTGTACATATTCTAGAATGTCTCTAAAATATTCTATGTAAATATCTTAGTTATTTTGTAAGAAATGAGGTAGAAAGATTCTAGAAGATCACTTCCCACCGTAGGATTGAATTAATCACCACCATCTATTGAGGAGGTGAACAACTATATAAAAGGGAGGCCTCATTTGTCCAAACCATTCAAGAGAGTTGTAATCTTCTTTAGTGCAATACAAAAGTCATATTCTCGCAAACTCTCTTGCTTTCCTTTATCTAAACCATTGTCTTACTCAAGTTGTTGGCTAACTTAGCTTTGCTAGGGGGGAGAGTCGAGCTAAGTGCCGGCATGGTTATGTTGGTGAAAATCCAAGGCTGTGATACCCCACTTAGGTATTATTGTAAGATTTTAATACTGTTTTCGTATTTCAAAAGGTAAATTTAAGGGGAGTAAGGGAAATGAGGTGAAAATAATAACTTCTTTTTTCATTTGGTCTCTAGTTTGAGAGGGAAGGAAAAAAAAAATTTCAAATCACTTTTACTACAATTTCTCTCTCATTTAGTTCCCTCCTTTCTCCTTCAATTCTACAAGTTCCAAGCTAGTTGTTAACTTCAAAATGCTTTAGGTAGTAATCTAACTTATTACTCTCAATTTCCTCTCTATTTATATTGCAACCTGTAAAGTTGAGTGTAACATAAATGTAAAGAAATTTTCTTATAAAATTTTAAAGTAACGAAAATTAATAAAATCACTGATTTTGGAGTTTGATTTATAAAATGATCTATGAAGGTTCTTCATACCACGAATACAGAAAAATAGCAAATCTCCAGTAAAAAAAAATTGCATTACTATACGAATTCATTATTGAATTCTTGTTCTGTCTAATAAAAAACAAAAAAGGTTGAAGTTTTCTCTCTTCCAATTTTATTTATTTATTATTAAGTATAGATGATGTGTAAAATTTGAACATGAATCGCATCAATACTTTACAATGTAAAATTTAACCAAACAACCTTTGAATATTAAGTTGTCACATTAGCATTTCTTAGCAATTTATAAGAGCTCGTCTAACATTATCATAGCCATTTTTATTGTATCCACAGTCCATTTCAACTGTGAATTTAATAATTTGCAATATTTAGTATGTTGGAAGCTTTAGATGAAGGGTTGATCCTTGGTGGCACTACATTTCTTGGATTGTGGGTAACAGCGTTGCTAATTACCTATTTATTGGACCTTTAAATGCATTTAGCCTTGCATTGTTGGTATGTCTTGGGTTAATAATACCTTTGAATGTTATGTATAATGCTTGTCTCAAGTTGTTGTAGGTTGGTAGTGTCTTGCGTTAGTCTTTTAGGTCAGCTGGAATATTGGAAACTCTTCAGTTATATGTCTACTCTCTTCTTATGTTACTTCTAAATTAAATTCTTCTATTATACAAAATATATATATATATATATATATTCATGATGGGTTTCGAATTAGGTAACATAGCATTGTAGGATTATAATCCGTCAAAATTCTTAGGTTCCATTTGAAACTTCACAAGTAGGAAAACAAAAGAAAGAAATTACAAGGGATTTCATATTTCCTTGTTTGGTTGTTTTGAAAATTCGCAAGGAAAATAAGACATTGAGGGCAAAAAAGAATTTTTTTTTTTCGTAGTTTGATAGAAATCAACTTATCTTTGTAAAGTAGTTAGAAAATGCGAGAAAGCTTGAGGACAAAGAAAAACAAAAGTTTTTTTTGTAAATGTATTCTTTCTTCAATTTCCTTCCCCACCCCATATTTAGGACCTTTTTACAGATTTATTTTTGTATCACCCCTATTTTTCCGGTTAGACCAAAAGGCCCGTGGCTTACAATAGTCACAACCATATGGGAAGTTAAGCTATACAAATTACAAGCCAATCACAAAATTAATATTAGCATAAACACAACATCACTCTAAATAAGATGTATAAATAAAACAAGTAATAACTAAAGGAAATGAAATAATGTTGTAAACTAAATGCATTGGCAGCAAGCAAAATATTAAAACACAGCAGATAAGAAAACTAGTTCTTCTGGAACTGTCAAATAATACTAAAATAGTTCTTCTGGAACTATAGGGATAGATCTTCTTGATCACCCAAATATGTATTTCATTCATAAGATACAAAATAAAGACAACAGAAATATAAATAGGTTACCTATACTCTTTGCTTTTTCCTTTCTTCTCCTTTCTTCTTCTCTCTCTTTTCTCTCTCTTTCCGTCTCTCTCTTTCCGTCTCTCTCTCTCTCTCTCAATCTCTCTTTCTGTCTCTTTCTCTTTTTTCTTTCTTTTCCTCTTTCTTGCTTCATCTCTTCTCTCTTTCTTTCTTCCGTTTATATAGGCAAATAAGGGGTAGGTTAGAAAACGTGAAGGTCATCCACTCATCCACTAGTCTTTCTTTCCATAACACTCCCCCTTGGATGACCGCTACATATTAGGATATATTACAACTACCTCATTAAAACCTTGCTAGGAAAACCCAATGGAAAAAAACCTTAGTGAAGGAAAAAGAGTACAGTGATATTAGGTAACCTAACTTAGTATGGGTGCGTTAATACTGCCTCATTAAAACCTTGCCAAGAAAAACCCTGTGGGAAAAACCATTGGCGAAGGGAAAAGAGTACAGTACGCGACTCCCCCTCATTCATACATCTGGTATGAAGTTGAAGTTGATAGCTTTAATTGTTTATAGCTTTAAGACGACGCATGCTAATATTGTGTACCAATTTCTCAAATGTTGCAGTTGGGAGTGCTTTCGTAAATAAGTCTGCCAAGTTGTCACTTGAACGTATCTGCTGGACATCAATATCACCGTTTTTCTGGAGTTCATGTGCATAAAAGAATTTTGGCGATATATGTTTGGTTCTGTCACCTTTGATGCAGCCTCCCTTGATTTGTGCAATACACGCTGCATTATCTTCATATAATATTGTTGAGGTATCTTTGATCGAAGATAGCCTGCAACTCTCTTGAATATGTTGGATCATTGCTTTCAACCAAATGCACTCTCGACTTGCTTCATGAATTGCGATGATCTCAGAATAATTTGAAGAGGTTGCCGTTAGTGTCTGCTTTACAGATCGCCAAGATATAGCAGTGTTACCATAGGTAAATACATACCCGGTTTGTGATCGTGCTTTATGTGGATCAGAGAGGTAACTAGCATCTGCATAGCCAACTAACTCTGATTCTGGTCCCTTTAAATAGAACAAACCCAGATTTGTTGTTCCTCGAAGGTAACAGAATATGTGCTTCACCCCTTTCCAATGTCTCTGAGTTGGTGCAGAACTATATCTTGCCAATAAATTTACAGAAAATGCAATATCGGGTCTTGTACAATTTGCAAGATACATAAGAGCCCCAATAGCACTGAGATATGGTACTTTAGGACCAAGGAGTTCTTCACCGTCTTCTTGAGGGCGAAAAGGATCCTTTTGTACTTCTAGTGATCGGACAATCATGGAAGAACTCAATGGATGAGCTTTATCCATATAAAATCGATTCAGAATTTTTTCTGTATATGTAGATTGATGGATGAGAATTCCATTTGATAAATGCTCAATTTGTAATCCAAGACAAAATTTCGTTTTTCCAAGATCTTTCATTTCAAACTCATTCTTTAAATAACGAGCAGATGTTGTCAGTTCTTCAGAAGTTCCAACAAGATTCAAATCATCGACATAGACTGCAATAATAGCAAATCCAGATTCTGATTTCTTAATAAAAATGCATGGACAAATTGTATTAGTCACATATCTATTTTTCAATAGATATTCACTAAGACGATTGTACCACATGCGTCCAGATTGTTTTAACCCATACAGCGATCGTTGAAGCTTGATATAATATAAGCTTCGAGATTTTGAACTAGTTGCTTCAGGCATTTTAAATCATTCAGGAATTTTCATATATATATTATTATCTAATTCACCATACAAGTAGGCTGTCACGACGTCCATCAGACGCATATCCAGTCCTTTTGAGACTGACAAACTAATTAAAAATCTGAACGTAATGGCATCCATTACAGGAGAGTATGTCTCATCATAATCAATACCAGGTCTCTGCGAGAAACCTTGTGCTACTAGACGCGCTTTATATCTCAAGATTTCATTTTTCTCATTTCATTTTCGCACGAATACCCATTTGTATCCAACCGGTTTTACATCTTCTGGTGTTTGGACTACGGGTCCAAATACTTTGCGTTGTGCTAATGAGTTTAATTCTGTCTCAATAGCTTCTTTTCATTTTGGCCAATCACTTCTATGTTAACATTCGTCAATTGTCTGTGGTTCATTCTCTGCATTACTTCTTGTAATTGCAAGAGCCACTTTAAATGAAAATATGTTGTCGACAACAATTTTATTTCTATTCCATTTTTCTCCTGTATGCATATAACTTATTGAGATCTCATTACTTTCCTCTGCAGGGGATATCTCTTCAGGAGGTTTCTCTTCTGGAAATTCTTTTACAGAAGTTCCTTCTTCTGGAGGTTTAGATACTATGGTTTCTTCAGGAATACTGACTTGCTTATGCATTTGTACCTTTCTCTTTCTAGGAACTGTGTCTTTTGTACCGACAGGTCTCCCACGCTTCATGCGTGCTTGAGATTCATTTGCTGCTATACTAGCAGATTGTCCTACAGGGACATCAATACGTGCTGGGGTATTAGCAGCTGGTATATATGATTTTGTTATCTTCTTGGTGTCGGTAAACACATCAAGCAATTGATTTGCAATCGTTTGTAAATAAATAATCCTGTGAACTTCTGATTCACATTGATTAGTTCGAGCATCAAGATGAGATACCGTTGAAACATTCCAAGTAATCTCATGTTGTTTTTCCAGTTGCGTTTTATCTCCCCCTAATGGTGGGAAAAGTGTTTCATCAAAATGACAATCCGCAAAACGTGCAGTGAATACATTCCCTATTAAAGGTTCAAGATATCTAATAATAGATGGAGAATCAAAACCAATATAAATTCCAAGTCGACGTTGGGGACCCATCTTAGTACGTTGTGGTGGCGCAATTGGTGCATAGATAGCACAACCAAAAATCCTTAGATGTGAAATATTTGGTTGTTAACCCAAAACAAGTTGTAATGGTGAATATTCGTGGTAAGCAGTGGGTTGGACACGGACTAATGATGCAGCATGCAATATGGCATGTCCCCAAGCAGCAACAGGTAATTTTGTTCTCATAAGTAACGGTCGAGCTATAAGCTAAAGGCGTTTGATAAAAGATTCAGCTAGACCATTTTGTGTGTGTGTGTATGTGCAATGGGGTGTTCAACATTAATTCCTATGGACATGTAATAATCATCAAAAGCTTGAGATGTAAACTCACCAGCATTATCCAGTCGTATCGACTTAATCGAATAATCTGGAAACTGTGCTCGTAATCTGATAATTTGAGCAAGAAGCCTAGCAAATGCAACATTACGAGTAGAAAACAAACAAACATGTGACCATCAAGTGGATGCATTTATTAAAACCATAAAATAACGAAATGGTCCACATGGTGGGTGTATCGGCCCACATATATCCTCCTGAATTCTTTGTAAAAAGGTTGGGGATTCAACTATTACTTTTGATAGGGATGGTCTCACAATTAATTTTCCTTGTGAACAAGCGGGACATGTATAATCACTTGTTAAAAGAATCTTCTGGTTCTTTAGTGGATGCCCATGAGAGTTTTCACTTATTCGACGCATCATTGTTGATCCCGGATGACCAAGACGATCATGCCAAAGTATAAAAGTCTTTGAGTCAAAACACTTCTGATGCATCACTTCAAGTGAACCCAAAATTTTATAGTTGTATAATATAAGCCAGAAGAGAAGTTTTTCTAATATCTGCTTCTGGCATGAAACAATAGAAGTAATGTAAAGATATTCTTTATTATCTTCATTTGTTGTCTCTATATGATATTCATTACTACGTATATCTTTAAAATTGAGCAAATTCCTTGTAGCTCTAGTTGAATACGTAGCATTATCAATATAGAGTTTTGTTCCTTTTGGCAACAATATATTGGCTCTGCCGGAACCTTCAATTAATTTTGTATTGCCAGATATTGTCTTAACATTATTTTCAGCTAACGTTAAGCTAACAAAATATTTTTTCTCTCGAAGAATTGTATGAGTTGTTGCACTGTCTACTAAACATATATCTCCATCGTTCATCTTAGATGCTCTTAATACTTTGGTGGATTCCATGTTTCTATAAAAAATATGCAATTTCTTATTTGATAAGAAAACGAAAACATTCATATAATAAAAACATGCGTAGTAAAATATTACACAAGATGACAATAAACTAAACAGGACAATAAGATAAACTAGTTGGTGTGGACATTTCCATCACCAATTAAGTGATCTATTTTTCCATCAGGATCTGCAAAGAAATCTGAAACATCAAGGTGCGTGATTTCTACTGAGTCATCAAAGTTTGTGAAATTCATTTCAACTGTTTTTCCTTTATCTTGTGTTGATGCTCGGTAAAGATCCACTAATGGTTTGGGCGTACGACAGGTACGTGACCAATGCCCTTTCATACCACACCTGTAACAAACATCTTCATAATTTTTGGGAGGTTTATTCTGTAAACCTTTTCCCTTTTCTTGTTTTGTTTCAGAGTTAGTCCACGAGTTGTTTCACTATTGGTGGTGTGGTGTAGTATTCTTAACTCGAGAACTTGAAGAAGTATAACTGTTATAACCTCCACGATAACCCCCACGATGACGAAAAGTATTTCTGCTGTGTCCACGATTGCGGCCGCGTCCACGATTGCGGCCACGTCCACGATTGCGGCCACGTCCACGACCACGACCACGTTCATAAAATGAGACCGCATTCACTTCAGGGAATGGTGTAGATCCAGTCGGGCGAGACTGGTGATTTTTCATCAGAAGCTCATTATTTTGTTCAGCCAAAAGGAGACATGAAATCAATTCTGAATATTTTTGAAAACCTCGCTCTCGATATTGCTGCTACAGGAGCACGTTCGAGGCATGAAATGTAGAGTATGTTTTTTCTAATATATCTATATCAGTAATCATTTGCCCACATAATTTCAATTGTGAGCTGATTTTAAATAATGCAGAATTATATTCACTAACAGCTTTGAAATCTTGCAACCTCAGGTGCATCCAATCATAACGAGCTCTGGGGAGAAACATGGTCTTCTGGTGCTCATATCTCTCCTTTAAATTTTGCCATAATGCTAGCGAGTCTTTTACCGTGAGGTATTCAGTTTTTAATTCTTCATGAATATGATGACGAAGAAATATCATTGCTTTTGCACGATCCTGCTGGGATTCATCATTTTCCTCATTTATAGTGTTTCCAAGGACCTTTGCACACAAATGGATCTCAGCATCAACTACTCAAGATAAATAGTTCTTGCCTGAAATGTCAAGAGTTGTAAATTCTAGCTTCGTGAGATTTGACATTTTCAGAATGCTACACTCACAAGATAACAAAGTTTTAGAATCACGATACATTACAAATCTCACACATCCGAATCTAATAAATTTAATTTGTTAACACTATGCATGAATAGTAACATCACCATTTAATCACTATTGCTGCATAGTATTATATATCATACGTATATATAAATATATATAGTATTATTTTTTGTCCATATTATAACTTTCAATCTAGAGATCAAAATATAGTCAAGTCACATGTCTATGGAAATGTATTGAAATAAGGATTCCAGATTTATAAATATCATAGGCCAAATATTTACAATTTAGGAGAAATAAACAAACAAAGTTTCAAAAAATTACTATTCATCACTATTCATCTACTATGCATCACTATTCACCAACTATATAATAAATATAAATTTTGTCATCAAGTGAAGCGTGAACAGTACAGAACCCAAAATAAAGGTAAATGAACTGAAATATTAATGAAGTACCTTCACTACTATAATGAAGTACCTTCCCGATATATAAGTATTTAGAGTATCGTGCTGATAACGTGTTGTAAACTAAATGCATTGGCAGCAAGCAAAATATTAAAACACAGTAGGTAAGAAAACTAGTTCTTCTGGAACTGTCAAATAATACTAAAATAGTTCTTCTGGAACTATAAAGATAGATCTTCTTGATTACCCAAATATGTATTTCATTTATAAGATACAAAATAAAGACAACAGAAATGTAAATAGGTTACCTATACTCTTTGCTTTTTCCTTTCTTCTCTTTTCTTCTTCTCTCTCTTTTCTCTCTCTTCTGTCTCTCTCTTTCCGTCTCTTTCTCTCTCTCTCTCTCTCTCTCTCTTTCAATCTCTCTTTCTGTCTCTTTCTCTTTTTTCTTTCTTTTCCTCTTTCTTGCTTCCTCTCTTCTCTCTTTCTCTCTTCCGTTTATATAGGCAAATAAGGAGTAGGTTAGAAAACGTGCAGGTCAGTTACTCATCCACTAGTCTTTCTTTTCATAACAAATAATAGTTATTGTGATATACCACTCTTATGAAGCTTGTTGGACAAGATGCTTCATGCCTTGTAGCCCTCGGTCCTCAAAAAGTGTGGCTTAAAGCTCCAAAAATGAGAGAAAGAGAATGTGAAATGGTGTCAAGATTTGGGATTCGGCCTAAGCTTGAGCTTAAAACTTTGTACATCAGACCAGAAGAAGGGCCTATTATATACATTCAACAGAAGAAGGCCATTATATACATAAAAGCCGAGTCCATCTGTATACATCTATAAATGTATAAAAATTTGGGCCGAAAGTACGCATATATAGATGGTAAAGTAGTGCCCAATGTGGCTCATACCCACCACGTGAGCTAGATAATGGGTCAAAATTTTGTTGCATTTTTCAAATCAAATAAATGCAATTCGTACATTTTGGGGTGTAGAATCCCAATGTAGGCTTAGTTTGGCCCAACTCACAATAGATTTGGGCGAATATAGAATTTAGTGAAGCTTGAATGCAAAAAATGATGCATAACCAATACAAAAATGCAGAGCTCATTGAGTTTTGCAAAATCTAACAAAATGGTTTAATTTTAATCACCCTAGATTGAGGTGAAATAAGATTAAAAGAATTGACAATTGCAGAGGATGGACTACAGTATCTTTAGATGCGAAGAGAGATACTCCTACCAGTCTGGAGTTGCCACCACACCTATATTTATCGAGGTGGGGGCAAAATGGGTATCAACACAAGTGTTCGTAATACACAATAAATTTCATTGACATCAACCCAAGTGTCTTGGTGACCATCACTACTTGCAGCTAACCACAATTGCTCCATATCAATCCCAACACTGCCATTTAGTCCTCATGATAAACAGACTTCTACAATAAAGCATGACAGCTAATGACTGATTTGGCAGTGACTAATCTGGCTTTAATTGCAATAGCTGAACCATAACCACACTATTTTGCTTGCAAAGGGAAAATCAGCATCCAAGAGTCAAGACTCCTCGAATGACACGTGGTGTTAGGCCAGTGGCACAGAGTTGTCATAAGGGACGGACGTACCTTGTGACAATAGGAGGCCATGATCCCCTACTTTGACAAAATTATATATAAATTCTATGAACTTTAGGTATCTATAATAAGAAATAGTATATTGGCCCAACAAAATTCAAAAAAATTTTATTCTAGTCTTTCAAAATACAAAATATTTTGCTTTGATCCCTCACAAAATTTTAAAAATTCTACATTTACCTATCAAAATTCAAAAATTTTTTACCTTGATTCCCTTTCAACAAGATTTCTGGTTCCATCCCTGGTTGTCATAATCACGTACCTCCTCTTTTCTTTTTCTTTTTTTCCCAAATTTTCTATGAAAATTTGATGCATCAGATAAAATCCTTGAAAGCACGTTTCTAGTGAGAGAAAGCCCAATCTCATGGTTAGGTCAATTGCATAGCTCAAACCTCTCAAATGTTAGTGCAGGTGGTGCCAGTTTACCTAAAGCCTTCAGTGGAAAAGGACATACTTTGAATGGAAATATTATACTTTCATCTTGGTGTCTCATGCCTACAATTGTATAGATTATATCATTATATGCACCTATTTATGCCCATTCATATCTATATATACCTATATTTACACCATAATCAACACATTATTAATGTTTTGATGTATTAGCCTTTAATGGTTTTCTTCTTCACCAAGACATGGGTAACATTTAAAAAAAAAAAAAGAAAGTCAAACACTACGCTTTTGATGCACATAAAAAGTAATAAAGCGCTACACATAATTCTATTACTAGCAGCATTTTCTCATTCCAATACACAAGTGTGTGTATCCCACGCCCATTTATTGATTTTGCTAATGTGAGATGTGATTACGCATAGCATTAATCTAAAGAGTAAGCAATGTATAGTAATCCGGTATTGCTTGATCAACTTGTGGTTCATGTTCATCTGAACATCTTAATCAAACAGAGTTGGCAAATTAGCCAGCTCGTAACTTCATACATTATCCCTGAACTCAGATCTAATACAAATGGCAAAAGATTTCAAAGTTTGCCATATTACTTTATGTGTCCACTATAGTAATAACATGAGTCCACTGACCTTAGATTCCTAATAGCAATGAGTAGTTGGTTCAACTTGAAGTTGTCAAGACAATTATTCAAATTTTAAGTAGATTATGAGTAATAACGGGCCACTGTTTCATTGCTTGGCTGACTAAAAGAGCTCCATATATAAAGTAAGAGCTTAGCATGTCATTAAATAGCTCTTGGGTTCCAATCTTAGAAGTTGGAAGCTCGTGTGAAGTTTCGTTAAGCTATTAGGAGCAACACTTCACTTGGTCCAAAACATGAATATATGTTTTTAAAGGGATATATGAGAACATTGAAGTCAGTAGCAAAGCCAAAAAATTCATTCATGGGAATCAGTAATCACAACCAAGAATTTTTTTTTATTTTGTAATTAATATTAGGATACTTGACTTCTGTACATATGTAAAATATATGTAAGCTTATATATAAAAATATAAAATTTTGTTTTTAAATAAAATTAACTATTTAAGGGGGGAATTATAAATTTTCAAGTGGGCAAATGGAAAAATACTTCTAAAATTGTGAGTAAAAAGAGAACTTCTAGAAATTTGAGTGGCCGGCTGCCCCATTTGGACAAAAGTTGACACCGCCCCTTACATTCATTTGAAGAAAGGGATGAAGTTGGGGATTTGATAACAATTCTAAAACACTGGTTAATGGTTCTTAAATGCATATCTGCATCTTCGCCTTTTAATTTCCTCTGCATTATTGTTTCAACTGGCTGTTTTGAGATTAATATCTTAGATAAATAAAACCAAAAAAAGCGAAAGATAAATCATTAGCATTATGGCCAAAGCTCATCAAAATTTAACGAAACTTTAGCAATTATTTATTCTAGTTCTGCAATAAAAAATCTTACTCTTCTAAGTTATTGAGAGAAATTATTTCATCCAAAATTTACTTGAATTACTTTAGAGTGCCTCTCTAGATTCCGATTCACGAAATAATTTCCGATATGATTATTAAGCATAAAATTATGAGTCATTATAAAAATTAACTAGGGATTAGAACAAAAAAACCTGAATATACTGCTGCAATTTTCTCTTTCTGTAAGTTTATGTTGGAATCAAATTGAATCCCTCCATTATCCTTGTACTAATTGTACCTTAACAATTAATCATATAATTTTTCATTCTATTCTCTTATTTTTCTTTTTTCGTTATCTCTAATATGTTGACATTTGTACTTTTTATTTCCGTAAGAAGCCTACCCGTTAAAATTGTGCTCCGTGTTACCAAGATAAAATGCAATGGACCCCTTGTTAGGAGGGTCTGAAATATCTATTGGACCCACCTTTATATCTACTAGTAAGAGAGATTCACTGTATTTGTGATAGGTAAAATAAAAATAATATGGCATTCTAAGAGCATTGAACAATTTATCATCATTTGAAACTTAAAGAAGAAAAGAGAAGAGAAAGAAAGGAAAAGAAAAAAATGAAAGGGAAGTTATTTTTTTCTTTCTGTTTGGTTTTGCAAAGAAAGTAGAGGAAAAAAAGAAAGAAAAAGAAAAAGTGAATATTTTTTTTTCTTTTGCTTTTTTCTTTATTTCCCTTCTTTTTCTTTTTCATTTCTCTCCTAAGTAATATCAACAAGAAAAGGATAAAAATTTACAAATTTTTCTTATTTTTCTTTTTATTTCATCCCAAGTTTGAAACAGGCAGTTATCGGCAAATAGAGACCCAAGGAGGGTGTTCAAAACTTCTGTGCCTTTTATTGCGTCCCGATCGATCATTTTTAGTTCATGCGAGTCGAGGACGAGGTGGTTTGTCGTTTAACTGTTGGGAACTTGAGACCACCGGAGCAAAGCCCTTGTTGTCTTTTCTGCCCTACAGCTTTTCATGCAAAACGGGATATCAAAATGTTCTTTGTGTTCCCGCCCACCGACCCACCCATGTTGGTGTGTGATTGTCACGCGCTTTCAACTCTTGGTTTTTACAGCTTGTTTGAAACTTGAAGAAAGAAGAAAAGGGAAAGTAAATGAAAGATAAAAAAAAAGAAAAGTATTTTTCTTTCTTTATTTGATTTTATGAAAAAATAAAATAAAAGTGTAAGGAAAGAAAAAAGAGATTGATCTAAAAATTTTCTTTTTTTTTTCCTCCCCTTTTGCTTTTCCCTTTCGTTTTTTTTTTTAGATAAAATCAAACAAGGCTAAGGGAAAATGGAGCCTTCGCCTCCCTCGCTTTCCCTCTCCCAAGTTCCAAGCAAGGTATTAAACTCGCTCATTTTTCTTCTTTTTATTTTTGGCCCAAAAATTTGAAATCTTGTAAAAATCCAGTAGATAAATAGTATCCATGTTTTTAGTGTTCCCTTATGATTTTTGCTCTCCATATTGGGTCATATACTATGATGCCTAAATCTTAATGAGAATAGGTGATGTTGCCTTACAACAGAATATTTCTCCCTAATCAAGCAAGCAGTCTATGCTAATTTTGTACCACTGAAAAATCACAAAATTGTTAATTGTTTGTCCCATTTCGTCAAAATTAATGCAATTATGCTTTTTCTTATTTCTGACACAGAACAGTAAAAAATAACCATATTTTTTGGAATTTATATCTCAGTTAATTACAATTCAAAATTAATTTAGGACTCAGTTAGATTTCATGATTAGACCAATACCATCATAACACATGTAAATTAGCAACTTAAAAATTTTAAATATAAAAAACAATTGCATTGAGTCTTGCAATATCAAAGCCTCAACAACTAATTGCCGCAATATATACAATAGATAATAAATGTTGTTTCTTAAATTTAATACGTAAGAAAATATTAATATATGCCAATATTACTTGCGAGTGCACGACAGTTGCCAGTGAATTCTGGCCACCTCAATAGGACCTCATTGTAGCTGGTGGGCTCCAGCTAAGGTGACTAATATTCACTAACGATTGTTGCACAGTTGCGACTAATGCTAGCACTCCTCTTAATATAGAGGCTTCATTCAAACAAATTATTGAAGTACAATAGAGTATCTTGGCACTATATTTGTACTTTTGTAGTAATTTCGTCTTGTTAACTAAATAAATAATGAGTTAGATCTCTGAAACATGAGCCTCTTAAAATGAGCATCGATAGACTATTTAATCAAATAGGTATTGGAAAGCTAATGATCTTCCATCAAGTGATGATTGAGAATGAGAGAAAAGCCTGCAAATAACTATGCTTGAAACAAAAATTGCAGTCATTAACGCTCCATTTGATTTGACATAAAAGTTTTATACTGAAAAACATTTTCTCATGTAATAAGATTTACTCAAAAGATTATTTTTTTTATTTTCTGTTGTTTGATTGATATTTGAAATTTTTTTTTATAAGATACGATTCTTTGTGGAGGGAGGGAGGGGTGCCAGTGGTGGTGGGGGGTGGCTGGCGGTGACGAGTGGTGGTAGCAGCAATGGTAGTGGTGTGCGGTGAGCGATAATTGCATTGGTAATAGCGGTGGCAATGATGAGTGGTGGGTGGTGATAATGGCAAGTAACAGTGATAAACAATGGTAGGCGGTGGACGGAGGTGGTGGCAGTTTGGTGGCTGTGGTTGGGATGGTGGTAGTGGGGGATGGCGACGGCAATGATGGTGGTGGTAGGTGACAGTGACGGTAACGGTATGGCGACGAGTGACGGTTGTAGCTGGCAAAATGATTGAAATAATGTTAAAGGTTCAAAGGGCTAAAAGCAAAAAATGACTTGCCCTTCCAAAAAAAAAAAAAATGAGTTGCCAATTTTAA
Organism: Euryodendron excelsum; assembly: GCA_033060915.1. Classification (NCBI taxonomy): domain Eukaryota; kingdom Viridiplantae; phylum Streptophyta; class Magnoliopsida; order Ericales; family Pentaphylacaceae; genus Euryodendron; species Euryodendron excelsum. The sequence continues at coordinate 39,492,052 of CM065378.1, read as the reverse complement.
AATGCAAGCCATTATTGGTGTTTTGATGAAATTTAATTTTTTTTCAAAAAATATTTTTCCTACTTTTTATCAAATTAAAAATATTTTACGTTAAATCACATGGAGTTTTAAAATTGTTTACGAGTAAATAACTCCAATTTTATGTCTGATCGATATCGTTGATGATGATGAACATAAATGATTGGAATTGCATTGATCTGCTTGAAATAGTTTGTAAGGGAATGACTGCAACATCTATATTTTGATTAAAAATGGGACACCAATGAAGAAATAGAAATTGCATTATTCACTTGAAATTGTTATGACTTCTATTCTTAGATGAAAATGGAGCAATATAAATAGAAATTGCATTGATTTGTTTACAAAGGACATAAGCAATAGCTATAACCTTTATTATTATAAGCCAAAATAAGAGGTTGAGGAACCAATTCAAAGAGGAGATGAATGGCCCTATATGTGAAATAGAAATTGCATTGATTAGGCTTTATGGCTATTCACAATAAGAGCTAGAAAAAAATTATCTAGAGGGGCAATCATTAATAAAAACTCAAAAGAATTTTTTTTTTATAGTCAACAATAGGACACTTAACTCTCCTAAATATGTATAATGTATATAAGCTTTCATAAATATATACATACATATATACATATACAATGTAATGAGGTCTTTAATGCAAAATAACTATTTAAGAGTGACATATAAATTTTTAAAAGGACAAATTGAGAAGCATTTCATAAATTTAGGTGAAATTGCATTTTTTAAAACATGAAGGGGACATTTATCAATTTCGGATGGGGAAATTTAAGAAACTTTTTAAAAGTTATAGGAAAAATTTTAATTTTTTAAAACTTGAAGATGTATAACTATTCCCTAAAAATATTCTTGCTTATTTCGAAGTAAAATATTTTCTTAAGTATATATTTCCAAATTTTGTGTTTGGAATATGTCCCACACCGCAAGGCTTGCAATGATTTCTTTTGTTTTTTTTTTTTGTTTTTTATCACCATGGGTTAAGAAAAGTTTTTGAAAATATTTTTAAAGCTACCACCAAACACCAAAAAATAAATGGGTAAAGAATCATTTTGTCTCTCCAATTTTGCCTCAAATTTTAATGTGATTCATGAATTTTAATTTCTTCTATTTTGGTCTTCCAGCAATTAAAAAGAAGTCAATGTGATCATTCATTTTAAAATAAGTTAGAAAAGTTAAAAATTAAGTACATTTTGACCCTCTCAACAATAATTTAGTTTCACTTTATTCACTAAACTAGAAGTTATTATATTTTACTCCTAAATTATAAAAATTAAGTTCATATTAATGCTATTGACAAAAAACATAAATAAATAAAGTGAATGCTTGTAGCATTTTTGATCGGATACAATATAAAATTATTTTGTCTCTCGTTAACATATGCGTAGTTTCAAAAATCTCCTTTATATTATCAGAGCTAATAATTACTAGTTTACAAAAGTAAGATTTTATGGATTATTCTGGCCATTTTCTTAAGCATATTAAGATGATTTATAACATTTCATAGTTACAAAATTATTATTTTTCTTTGTTTTAGAAATTAGTATAAAACTTTGACCAAACCAATTTCTAATTTTAAATTTTATGATGGTGAAAATGTAACTATATTTAAATTGAATGGGGGTAAAATAATATTAAGTTATAGTTTAGAAAACCAAAGTATAATTAATATTTAATTTCTTTACTTATTTTAAAAAGTTAGACTACATTGACTTTCAAAAAACAAATCAAAGTTTATGGATGACATTGAAATCTGAAGTTAGACTAAATAGTTTTTTTATAAATATAACAAAACAAATTTTACAGGTAAAATTTTAGCCTGAAAATTATTTGGATGTAAAATGTTTTACGTTCAAACAAATGGATTGTGCTTGACTTACAAATGTCCTTGGAAAGACATGCATAATGCCAAATATTTTTCTTTTTGGCTACTATTCGAAAATATGTATTGTGTATTTTGACTTGGTCTTCTTGATAATTGTCTGTCCAAAGTATTCAAATGTTGAAATGTATTCTCAATAAAATTTTATAAAAATGCTACCATCAATCGGCGAATGATCATCACGATTAATGGTAGGGGGCTCAAAATTTTATGATGAAATGTATTTTGACTTTTTTTAATTGAAATTTACTACAAAATTGCCAATCTACCCAATATGAGAATAAATAGTCAAACTGGAATACCAATTTAAAGCTTTGTTTTCTTATTTCGGTTTCCTTTAATTGTGTCCTTTTTACTTATTTTGAAAAACTTGAACTTAACAATTGTAGTCCATTGACTAGCGTCATTGAATCTTGGGTAATTTCATCAAGTTCACCACTGAATTAGTAAAACAGTGCTTTTTTTTTTTTTTTCAAATTTTGAACTTAAATTTTATGCCTTTTATCCATATTTTGAATTATGCTAGGTTTGTTTCGACATCAAAAGTTTTGCAAACCTGACAACCTATTTTTTAGATCTTGAAATTTTTTTAGTGTAGGCCCGGCTCCAGCCGGGTCCAATCTACCCAATATTCACCCTTCAAATACTAAGTGAAGTAAAATATTTCACCTAACACGTGGGACCAAGTGCATGTGGGGCTGTAGAAGCACTGAATAATTTTTTTAAAATTTTTCTTTTTTTTTTCTTAGTACTTAAGGAAAAGCAGCTAGAAACGTTGCTAACCAGCCAGCGCACGTGATTAAAGAGATATTTAGACCAAACTTATTTAATAACTTATGACTTATGTTTATAATTTTTTAAAATTATGTTTAAATAATAATAAAAACATAACTTAAAAAAATAATTTATATTCAACACGATTTTCTAAAGCTATTTCAAATTTTTTTTTTATAATTTATAACTTGTAAACTAACCACTCAAACACCCCCCGTCCGAATCAGGAGCAATTGCAAGGATTTCTCCCAATGCCCTATAGGAATTGCAAGAAATGTGCTGTACACGCGTCGTAGTTGAAAGTCGGGCTTTAAAAATCCAGTAGCCAATTTTTCAAGACTGTTCAAAAAGAGAGGTAGGTGAGGTCGGCGGCCCACTCTCACAACTTATCATCAACACTAAGTATAAGTAGTTCTACTTATCGTTTCTGGGGAAATACGACCCTTTATAAATCAGAGTGCATCAAATCCGTCATATGCGTTCCCCCACAAGAGTGAAGTTCTAGAGAGAGAAACAGTAAAGAGAGTCGAGAGAGAGAGAGAGAGAGTAGAGAGAGCTAAAGAGAGAGAGGGTCTCTGGTGCCCTGTCAACCCTTTTCCCTGCTCACAAAGGAGAGAGAAAGAGAGAAGAAAGTAGAGAGAGAAAATACAGTTTTGAGGCGGTGCAGAGCAGAGAGTTTGTGTTCTGTTCTATTGCTTCCGCTGCTCTTCTCTGCCTTGAGCGTAAGGCTTTGGAGTACCTTCAACTCCATTAGGTTGGTTTGGTTCCATTCCATTCGAGCTTTCCCAATTTTCTTCTCTCTCTCTCTCTCTTCATTTTTTTGCCATTTTTAGAATCATCACTCCAACAGGGTTGATTTTTTTTTTTTCTACTATTTTTTTGGTCTGTTGAGCCCTAATTCTCTGTCAGGGTTTCTGAGTTCTTGCACATCCTTCTCCAATTTTGCTACATTTTCGAAGAATCTTGAAGAAGTAAGGTTGTTCTTGCATGTGATTAGTACAATTCAGTCGGTTAGCGTTTATTTTGTTTGATATTTTATTTTGAATTATTGATGCTCTTGTTTGATTGCGAATGCACTTATGATTCTCTCTCCCCCTCTCTCTCTGTGTTCTTGCTCATTTAATTTGAAGTTCTTGTGTTATCTTGAAGGCATTTCTGTTTTTGTACGATTGAATTGTATACGATATGAAGCTCTGTTTCTTTTGTTAGAAAGTAGGTCTTGGAAAAATTATTATTTTTGATTAAATTCCTTATTAACTGGGAAATATCCATCTCGACAACTCTTTCCGCGTGAAAGTAACATTTTCTTTCTCAACAAGTTTTCGAATAAAACATTTTCTGTCAAAACAAACAGATCTCCTTTTCCTCCCTCTCACTTAATATGTTGGTGCCGCTGTAGGTAATGAATTTGGTTCTTTTTGAGGTTGCGAAGAAGTGAACATACCATTTTAATGAGTTCAGAGCAAGAACATAGAAGCATGGTGCTCAAGAGGGATCTTATCTTCCTGATCTTGCAGTATCTCAATGAGGAGAAGTACAATGAAACTCTTCACCAGTAGAATCCTACCTTTCTCTTTCCAATTTCAATTCTCGTTTGTTTAAAAGGTTCGGTTCAACAGATTTTTTCCTATTTTTCTTGGATAGGCTTGAGCGCGAATCGGGTAACTTTTTTAACATGAACTATTTCGAGAAGTTGGTCCTTGATGGGAATTGGGATGAGACAGAAAGATACCTTTCCGGTTTCACCAAGTTGGAGGACAACCGGTATTCTACGAAGATATTTTTTGAATTGAGAAAGCAGAAGTACCTCGAGGCATTGGAGATGTATATTCATAACCTTTCAGCAATCTTCTATTAGAGTTGGTGCTTTCTCTAGTGGCCTTTATGTAGTTGTTTTAATTTTGTATCAACTCGAATTTGTTGAAATTGTATAGGGATGATCAGGCTAGGGCCACTAACATCCTTGTGAAGGACCTCAAAGTTTTTGCCCCATTTAATGAAGAACTGTTCAAGGAATTGACCAACCTCTTGATGATGGACGATTTTAGGCATGAGATCTAAATAAAATCTTTTCTGACATTAGCTTTACAAAGTTTTTATGTTTGAATTGCAATACTAAAATCCTGTGGGTTTACAGAGAACATGAACAACTAGCAGATTATGCTGATGCAACAGAGGCGAGATTGAGGCTGATGAGCGAGTTCAAGCAACTTCTTGAGGCAAATATACTTTTCCGTGATAAGTTGATTTTCCCCAATTTGGCAGATTCAAGGTTACAAAACCTCATACACCAAAGGTAATGCCCCTTATTAAAAAGAGAAAATTATTTGTCTGATGCAGACTTAAAATTGGGGGAATTGTGTCAATTGTGTAGAAGCCAAGGGAAGTTCTTATAATTGTCTAGTAAAGATTTTACTTGAAGGTCCTTGTTTTCGGTTTGGTACTTCCATAAAATCCAGCTGTGCTCGTAGACTTTGAAAAGTGAACTGATTTGGGTGTGGTATGACAGCTTCAATTGGCAGCATATACTTTGCAGAAATCCTAGTCCCAATCCTGAAATGAAAACCCTTTTTGTGGATCATAAATGCAGCCAACCCACTCCTTTGTATGCGAGACCAAATACTAGAAACCAAGCAAATGGATCTGCATCACAACGTGAAGGTTTCATCCCAATGGCTTCAAATGTGGTTTGTGACCAAGTTAATCAATTTAATTTTGCTATCCTTTTAGTAGTTCTTGGCAGAAGATTTCTTAATATGCTGATATCCATTTTTATGTTCAGCAATTCCAACCTATACCAGGACCAGTTCAAACTCCTTACAGCCCGCCAATGCGTAGTCTACCAACTGTAAATCATCAGGCAGTAATTTCCCGAGAAACTATGAATGTCCCATTAAATCCAGGTAACATTATATTACTTGCTCTAAGTTAAGGTCATCTATAGAATGATTTTTGCTAATAAATTTCGGTGGTGTTTTGGAATTTTGACTTACCACATGACCATGCATAGTTGCACCTCCATGGAGCCGCAGGGATCATGAAGCTGTCACCAACACAAGGCCTTCTGGGATTTCAGATAGGGTAAGTCAAATAAGCTCCAACAGCAAAAGGCACATCTTATTTCTGGTTATGTCCTAACGTTCCTTTTCACTGCTTTAAATCTGTAAATATATCTTGTAGATGACACTGCCAGATAATAGTCTTGACAGAAGCGGTAGTCCGGTGCTCAACATAACTGATGAATTGCCCATGACTGTCATTAGGACATTGAATCAGGGGTCACGTCCAGTGAGCATGGATTTTCATCCTGTTCTTCCAACACTATTATTAGGTCTGCCTTTTGGTTTTCAGGTTTAATGTTCTTGTACCTTGAACCAGGGCAGGATGTTGACTTTGTGTTTCTTTCTCCTTGTAATTTCTTCTTCAGTTGGAGCCTCTGTGGGAGACATTGGGTTGTGGGAGGTTGGCTCACAGGAGAAGCTTTTTTCGGTAGCTTTCCAGATTTGGGATGTTGGTTCGATTTCAACATCATTAAAAGTAAGTCAATTTTCTATTTAAGTTGTAATACGAATCTAAATTTTCAGAATGACGTGAATCTAAATTAATCCTACTGAAATTCAGTCAGCTTTAGTCAAAGATCCATGCGTTGAAGTTAAATGTATAAAATGGAGCCCAAATGGTTCTTTATTTGGTGAGTTTAATCATTCTTATTTAGAATATATAGAAGAGTTCAATTACTTAACTGTTACAATATTTGAAAAGACTGAACGACTCATGATTTGAATTGGTGTAGCAGCTTAACCCACCTAGTGTTGTTCTAATGAAACAGGGGCTGCATATTCCAAACACATATTGCACTTATATTCTTACCGTGGTGAAAATAACATTGAGCAGCATTTAGAGGTAGGTTCAGATACATTTGGATTGATAGAGCTGCATATCCATTTATTTTGTTTCTGATGTAAATTGTTGATTTCCAGATCGAGTCTCATATTGGCAGTGTAAACGATCTTGCTTTTGCTAGTTCCACTAAGCAACTTTCAGTTATTACCTGTGGTGATGACAAAACTATTAAGGTGAGTTTAGAGTCCTAATTAATTGTATTGTGTATTGTTTCCATCCAGAGTGATCTGTTAAGTATATGTGTAATTGTAGGTGTGGGAGGTGGCTACTGGCATCAACTTGTTTACTTTTGAAGGGCATGAGGCTCCTGTTTTTTCTGTTTTCCCTCATGTCCGGGAAAATGTTCGTGTAAGTTTCACGATTAAAATCTTTCTTTTCTGATTATTCCAGGTATACTTCTTGCTTCCATGGCTAATGTTATTCTCATTGTGTCAAATATTATGCTTGTGGTTCCTATTTCCTAGTTTATTTTTTCAACCTCCACTGATGGAAAGATAAAAGCATGGTTATATGATACAACTGGAGCCAAGGTTAATTATGACGCACCAGGTGGAGGGTGCACAACAATAGCTTATAGTTTTGATGGTATAAGGTAGATCTTTCGAACCCAGTTTACCACTCATGATTATTTGCTGCTCATAGATAGATGACAAATAAAAAAACTAACATTGTCATTGAACACACTGTAGGCTTTTTTCATGTGGTACAAGCCAAAATGGGGAGACCCATCTTGTTGAATGGATTGAAAGTGAAGGTGTTGTGAAGAGAAGCTACAAAGGATTGCATAACCGTTCTTCAGGTATTGTGCGGTTTGGTACAACTAATAACCGCTTCTTGGCTGCTGGTGATAACCACGTTATCAAATTTTGGGAAATGGATAGCGTTAATCTCTTGGCAACTTCTGATGCTGGGGGAGATTTACCCGTAAGTCTCTTCATAATTGTGTTGAACTTCAATCTCTACAGAACCTAATTGGGCATTTGTATTTCTAAGTTATAGTATCGCGTATTCTGGAGGTAAAAATTACAGTTTGATTCACTTTCTTTTAATGTCTCCAATCCTAAGGGAACTCCATGCATCCGCTTCAACAAGGAGGGCACATTACTGGCTGCATCTACGAGTAACAATAGAATTAAAATCTTAGCAACCCTCAATGGCATTCGGTCATTGCAAGCTTACGAAACACCTGTATCCAATGTTGCAACTGAGGTCAGTTCAGTATATCATTTCATGGGGCTCTAAAAATATTTCCTATAATGATTATTATTTTAGTAGCATTGACTTGTCATCGTATCTATACAATTCCATGTCATATATGCATATATGTTTTTCATTAGTTTTACTTGTATTCCTATCTTTTCATGATTACACTGCTTGATTCATACATACGTATTTGAAATCACTTCTGAAACTAAAATACCACTTGGGCATGCTAGAATGGGGACAAAAGGAACTTGGAGAATGTTCCTAAAACAATGGAAGAAGTCAAAACAACAAAGACCTGGAAGCTCACAGAAATTAGTGAACCTGCTCAACTTCGATCCTTGGTGCTTCCCGATTCTTTGAAAATAGTTAAGGTATGATTTCCCTAATTACTGTAGCATACTTGTGCTTACGACGGATGCACCTTTGTTTCAGCACCATTCTAACTGTCCAAAAATTATCAGTGGTTTTTCGTTTTCCCTTTTAATTCGTCTGTGCTCTTGCTGTTTTCCTCTTAATTGGTACTACAAATTACAAGACAGTGGAATCTTTATTCTTAAACCCTGATTCAGTTATTCATTTAATTGGTACCTCCAAGGAGAAGGAATTTCCATTCTAACTATTATCAGAGGGTTTCATCTTCAAACACTTTGTCTACCTTTTTCCATTTTTGTTTCTTTATATTGACTTTTGGCTAGGCAACAATCGAACTGAAAAGATCTACTTTTGAGTCCCCCTTTCCTTCAACCATCTTAGTGAAGGTCCAAGGAAAGGAAACAAATTTTTTTACACCTGTTAGGCTTTTTATGCTTCTGATTAGTTTGATTAGTCACCAGTCCAGCAAATAAATTCCTGTTACCATTCAGTCTGCTTCTAGCTTTCACAGTTATTATTTAAAAAAGGCTTGATAGTTTACCACCTTCTCCCTGTTACCAATTTAGCAACATGAGGCATAGTTTCCATGAGGATTGAACCTCTTTTCTAATTTGAAAGTGGTTACGAATTTTTGGAGATATGCTTTCATAAGATCTTTCATCTAGTTAGTGATAAAATCAGATGACCAAACCAGTTATCAATGTTTCTCATGTTGGGAGCAATTTTAATTACATCAGAACAGTCTCCTCACTGAATTGTTGGGAACCATGGTGTGCATTTCCTTGCATTCACCCTTATGGGACATTAAGAGCCTATAACTTGGCATTGTACGTCACAAAGGGTAACCAATTATCTTTACACAAAGGTAACGGATAGTCTTGGAGGGCTGCATTTTTGACATTTCATCTGATGGAAGTCAAAATCTTCAAGCGGAAATGGAGCATTGAGAATATAGCAAGAAGCAGATTCTAAAAAGCCAGGAAACTAATGACAAGTACAAACCTCAGAACATCACCAAATTTCAATCATGTTTCTTCATATCATCTTATAATTCAAGAAGATGACAAGCCCACAAGGAAATGAAAAATAACTTGAGTGGAGGCCCTAACTTCAGAATGAATTAAACTCAATCTATGAATGAGCCGTGTAAACAGGGATTGGGTTCCTACTTCATCTTAGATGCTATTGGTTGTACTTGTCACAATATATAGTGTATGAATTTACTGCATTTCTTATGATATCTATTAAGCATGACACTCTTTTAGGCCATAGAACACAATAGCAGGAAGTGATACCAGGGGTAAAACTTTTGGGATGAGTTGCATTCTGCAGTTGTCCTCGTACAAAATCACAGACGCGCACACACAGAAACACTACATTGCCAAAGAAATACTAGCTCTTCTCATCTGCTTGTCTTCTGATTAATGCAGATCTTGAGGTTGATCTACACTAACTCAAGTAATGGCATTTTAGCATTAGCGTCAAATGCAATCCATAAGCTTTGGAAATGGCCACCACATGCTAATAAAGGCCAGGTAAAACAAATTACCATCGTTTCATCTGGATACACTCTTCTCTTTGAGTTCAAAAATTACTTCGTGACTGTTATTTTGAGAGTTGAGATTCTTCATGATGCAGGCAACAACAAAGAATCCCCCTCAATTATGGCAGCCAACATCAGGGATATTGATGACAAATGACTTGATGAATGCTAGACCTGAAGAGGCCATTCCATGTTTTGCTTTGTCCAAGAATGATTCTTACCTCATTTCAGCTTCTGGAGGTCAAATAACCTTGTTCAACATGACAAAATTTAAGGTATTTTATACTTAAAAAAATATTTAAGGTATTCTATAATTTTTGAATGCTTGGGTATGGTTTATGCTAATATGCTGTTTTTCCAGAAAGATGTACCTGGGCTTTATTGACACGGGATCTCATGCTTATTGTAAATACCTTTGACTGCTTTAAAAGGGTTTTGTGCATTGCTAACATGTTTGGAAAAGTAAATATACTTTTATAAGAACATGCAACATATAACAATAGTGATCACTCCCCAATTTTCAGATGTTAGGGACACATTGATGTGTACTTTCATGTTACATTTAATAGATATCTTATTTTGTTTGGAGTGGACTGATGTTTCCTAAATGTTGGATGATCACAGACAATGACGACTTTCATGCATCCACCACCTGTGCCAACTTTTGTTGCCTTCCAACCTCAAGATAACAATACAATTGCGATTGGCATGGATGATTCCACAGTTCAGATATATAATGCCCGTGTGAATGAGGTATGATATTAGTTGTTCATGTGTTGATTCAGTGGTTCTTGCTAAAGGGATAGTTCAGATGATAAGTAAGGTTTTTCTTTTTCTTTTTTCTTTTTTTCTTTTTTTCTTTCTCTCCTATATTTCTCCACATTTTTAAACTCTTCTTGCTCCAGGTGAAATGCAAGCTTAAGGGTCACTCTAAAAGAATCTCCGGCCTTGCCTTTTCCTCTGTGCTTAATTTACTTGTCTCTTCAGGAGCGGACGATCAGGTTTGTATTTCAACATCCACAACATGCTTATCTAGAACAGCTATTTCTTTGTCTTAAGCTCTACAAAAAGTTTGGTTCTCTATCCATGTTTTATTTGGCAGATAATTGTGTGGCAATGTGATAAGTGGATAAGGCAGAAGAGCTGCTTCTTGCAGCTTCCTGCTGGAAGATCAACCCAGAAACTGTGCGAAACTGAGGTTCAGTTTCACCATGATCAGAGACACTTCCTTGCTGTGCATGAGTTGCAACTTGCTGTGTATGAAACTTTGGAGCTAGAATTTGTAGCTCAGGTAACTTCATTTCAGGCAAATATCAGTTGTGAAAAGTGAGTAATGTGTTTGTTTTCTTCCCATATTTGTTTGTGGTAAATAAATGCTTCCTTGTTTGCATTTCCAGTGGCTGGTACCAGGGTTTTCAGCTCCAATCACACATGCAACTTTTTCATGTGATAGCCAGTTGGTTTACTCTACCTTTCTGGATGGAACTGTCATTGTATTTTGTGCTTCAGATCTCCAGCCACGATGCCGGATTAATCCTGCAGCTTATCTTCCATCCAGCACCAGGTATTACTGAGCGCTCAGCAATGGGTTTTGCTTTTTATGGATAATTTTTTTTTCTCTTCGGGCGAGTTTCAAGCTAGCACTGAGAAGAAGATTGTAGCCTGTAGGTATTTGGAAAATTTCATCTGTTTTTTCCCAATAGCATGAATTCTAACGAACAACATTTTATGAACTATAATTAATAATCAACATCTGTGGCATGAAAATTTCAAAATTATTTCTTGTTAAAGTTGGATGACAATATACAGTTTCTCGTGAATATCTGTGGACCTGCTTCTGCCAATGGCTTTCCAGTTTATTCATGACAATTTCCTAATTAATGTTCAAATTCTAAATTATTCAAAACGATCTCGAGTCTCAAAGGGCATGTTTATACTTTATATTAAATATGACCATTGATTTAGGGGTGTTGCAATTTTTTTACTCAATTGTGTTCGTGTTTAAAAAGTAAACCTTTATCTTTACTTGACTCAGATACCTCTCAAGTCCATTAGGCAGTATTTGCACCATGCGATCATACCTAGTTTGCAGCTAACAGTGATTTTTTAACAAATTTTTTCTTATTGTTCTTCTCTGCAGGTCCACAGTATACCCACTTGTGATTGCTGCAAATCCACAGGAACCTAACCAATTTGCTATAGGGTTGACGGATGGCACCGTTCATGTGTGTGAACCACTTGAATCAGATGGGGAATGGGGTGTTCGGCCTCCACCAGCTGAGAATAGCTGACCGAGCAACATCCCAACACCATTGCCAGCTATTGGTTCTAGTTCAGATCAAACCCGAAGGCGTGCAACCATACAAATAAATCACCTTTCTTGAAGCCTTCTAGATTTTGCTTACTCAGGTTAGATATAGTATCAGTTTGTATGGTTATCGTTAGTTTACTCCAAAACCGGTTCTGAAACTTCCGATACATCAAATGGCATAGGACTAATTAAGTTTTCATCTTGGGTTCGTTACATAAATTTTAGAAAAATTCAATTTTCAGTTTCTTCTTTTTTCAGTGAATGAATGCAGCAATGCTCAATATGAATCAATTAGCTGGTAAAAGTTCTAACAGTCAGAACTTCTGCTAGAGAAAGCCCTAGGTTCAACATCAACTTAGGGCTGGTGGCGTGTGGGCTTGTCATTTACAAACCCACCTGCGCTTCAAATTCTATTTTGCCATATTGCATTCGCTTTGTTTTCTGAAAGGCAGAAGTAGTTAGGCTCAAGGCTGGTGGTACAACAGGTATATATTCATAATTATGCCACTTCAACATTTTCAAATACTTCCTCTAGAGAAGTTGTACTCTAAAATGCAATATGACAGGAGTATACTTGTATAAATAAAATTATTAGAATTTAAGGTACTTCTAGAGCAATTTTTTTTTTACCGTTAATCATTCAATGAAATATAGTCTAATTTTTAATTATTCATGTTTAAACACATTTTTGAGAGCATTACTTTTATTGCTTGTTCTTATGCTCAAACTCCATTCTTGTTGGATTTTCATTCATTATATTCAATTTTTTCCTTTTAGGTAACCCTTATGCGGTGTTTGGAACCCGGAATATTTAGCAAGAGACAAAAAAAAAAAAAAAAAAGTGAGAGAAAAGAGAACAAAATGAGATATTCTAAATTCTCACTTCTTTTCTTTTTATGTTCTTTTATCATCCACTTTCTCTAACAACTAAACATACAATATAATTTCATATTCACTTCCTTTCTTTTTCTCTCACCAAATTCTTGATTCAAAAATAGCATTAAGGAAATAAATAAGAAAAAAAAATTATAGGAATATATTAGGTCGCTAAATTTTTACCAATTTAAAACGAAAGTTTATCATGTTTCAAAATGTCATTCAAAAAATGTAAATTACTAGGGTATAAATGGTTTTTAGTAATATTGGTGTTGGAATCGCAAGGTATTAGCGGTTTCTAGTAACACTGGTTGGCGTTAAGGGTGTGCATATGTGTATAGACTTAGGATGTGTTTGATACTTATAGAAGTGAAATGAAAAGGAAGTGGGGGAGAAATGGAAGGGAAAAAGTAAAAAAAATTAGATTCCCTCATCTGTTTGATTTTAAAAAAAAATAAAAAAAAAATGAAAGAAACTAACCTTTTATACTACAAACCAAATAAGAGAAAGGAATAGTTCTTTCCTTTCCTCTTCTTTCCTTAAGTATCAAACACAGCCTTAGGTGCTTCCTCAGTCCAAAAAAAAATCTTGATCCTGTTTCCATGGTCTCTCCTGCAATGGCCTTCCATGGTGTTAGTTACTAGAAAAACGAATATGGAATGCCAAAAAAAAAAAAAAAAAAGCAAAGTGTCCATTAATTAACCATTATAATCAGACAGTTGAGTTTCAAGCAGCATTATTGGTTGAATATACTGAATAGACACTGGACAGTATCTCGATTGCCCCCAAGAAAATGGTTAAAAAAATCAAAATTTGCTATAGCCTATATATTAGTTTACAATTACATAAGAAAATGCTGCTGCAGGCGCGACGGTCGGTCAGGTATCACTTGATCACTGTCACATTGCCTGGTCGATTATGTAGAGCCCTGTTGACGTAACGACAATCTGACGACGCTTGGTCAACCGCTGCGTTTGTAGCTAGCGATCCTCATTTATTATAACTCAAAATAGCAAGAAGTCCATTAAATTGCTACAATCAAATATTTAGACCAATTTGAATGTCTGTTAAAATGCTACAATCAAATAGTTAGACCTAATGTTTTAAAAATTAGACCGAATCGGCCAGTTGAACTATCCACCAATCGAAAAAATAGTCCAGTTAGCCTTCTAAACCCGTTTTAGTTAAAATTCGATCAAACTCAACAAAAACCATAATTGAATGGCGACCAAGTCGATTAAACCGATTGTTGGACAATCTGATTCAGTCTTTTAAGGTAAAATTTTAGGTTTTAAGTATCAAAATTAGTGTAAAAAAATAAGACACTTTTTATTACTATTAATAAATAAATTAATGACATAATTATGACATCACGGCTCAATAACGGTTGACCCAACGGTTGAATTAGTGACTCGTGACTCGATCTTTTTTATGGTTCGCTCAACGGCCTAATTTTTAAAATATTGGTTTGACCAATTCGAATTGGAGGTTACCAAGAGGGATAATTTTGTTTGTTTATTTGGCTCATAATTACTAGGAAACTTTTCTTGAGAGAGGAAACTCATTTTTCCCAAAGTAAATTATAGAGTTAATTACAAACATACATTGAACTATGACTCAGTATCACTATATTCTCCTAAACTCAAACGTAACAAGTTGGCCCTTGAACTACTAATTTGTATCAATCAACCCCTCCTATTAGCAATTCGTTAAGAAAATAGATGAAAAATTATAATTTGACTTGCACATGTTAACAAAAGTATAGTGTGTTGGCCCAAGTAAGCAACCCAAGAGGGGGGGGTGAATTGGGTTTTATAGAATTTATACCAAACAATGCAACTAAAAATTGATTGAGTGATATAACAGTGACTAATCAAAGTATAACTCAAACAAACAAACAATAGAATGCAATACAAGCAGTGAGCAGTCAAACTAATAACACAAGAAAACAAATAGTAAGATGCAATGCAAGGAAGTAATATGAGCAAAGAGATTAAGAACACCAGATTTATAGAGGTTCGGCCAAACCTTGCCTACGTCCTCTCTTCCTCGATCCTCTCGAAGGTATTCCACTATGTAAACTTTCCTTACACAGCTGCTAGTTTTTCTCCAAGTGCCTAGCTCACTCTTACAAGAGCTCTTCCCCAAGCTCTCAAAACTCAAGAGATTTTGTCCAAGCTTCTTTCAAACTTACGAGTGTTTTTCCCAAGCTACACTCAAACTCACAAGTGCTTTTCTCAAGAACACTCAAACTCACAAGTTTACAAACCCACCCAATAATAGATGAAGGTTGTACAATGAATAACTCTCTTTCAAAGAGTAGATAAACAAATTTTCAGCTCACTCAAGAACCCCCCCCCCCCAATGAATAAAAACAGTGTATATGATGTGGGAGATGAAATCTCACTTGTAGCTCTTAATCTTGTGTTCTTCTCATGTTCTTCTTGTACCAATATGTGTTGGGGATCTTGTATATATAGCCTTGAATCTATTTTAGCCGTTGGAGAAGTATGAGAGTTGATTTGGTGGCAGATCGGACCATTACTCCTGTCAGAAAAACTAGCCGTTGGTGTCGGGAGTCGACTCTTTTAAGCAATGAGTGGACTCTTTTTGCATTTCTGCAGATTTTTCAAGACACTGTCCAAATGAGTCGACTCTTTTGTCCCAGGAGTCGACTCTTTTAAGCAGTCTGCAGAATTTTTTGTTCTCTGTTGAAATGAGTCAACTCTTTTTACAGCAGGAGTCGACTCTTTTGAGTCTCCAGCAGATTTTTCAACCTCTGTTTGAATGAGTCGACTCTTTTGTGCTAGGGGTCGACTCTTTTTAGGAAAATCCTTAACTTTTGCAATACTTCTTCAATCTTCTTCAATATCTTCAAGCTCTTTAAGGATCATCCAAATAAGGCTTTCTAAGGCTTGAAAAGACTTCTTCAAGGCATGTTGACTTCAAGAACATCTTCAACTCTTCAAGATAAAATCAATACACTTTTGATTATATTTAGAGTTCTTCAATCAACATCACTTCTTCTATTGATCTAAGTCTTCTTCAAAATCTTCAAGAGAGCTTCCAAGACTTGAGATCTCTTTTCTTCAATTGATCTTTTATGCTTATTGAACATCTTCAATCTCGTTACTTGATCTTCATCAAATTGATTTCTTCTAGGATTCTTCAATCAATATAACTTCTTCCATCAATTCAAGACTTCAACATAATCTTCAATGAAGCTTCCAACTCTTGTGATTTCTTATCAAAATTTTCAAGACATCTTCAAAACTTCTAAGAAAGCTTCCGTATCTTTAAGTGAGTCTCTTCTTCTTCCATTCTTGCAAGACATCTTCAAATCTTCAAGGTGAGCTTCCATATCTTGTAAGAGTCAACTAAATGAAGTTGTAACCATGAGATTGCTGAATGTGTCAACTCATCATACTCATTGTCTCCATTGTTTCTTGACAAGCTTCTCGCCACAAGTTCTTCAACATATTCAATGCGACAAGTTCTCCATTGTTACTTGACAAGCTTCAACTCATTGCTCCCCCTTTCTTTTATGCTTTATGCCTTAATGCATTTTCCAGATTTAGAGCAGAACAATCAACCAATTTAGAAGTTTATAGCATACATGATGATATAGTGGACTTAATATGGCCATGAGGATCGAGGGTCTTCATAGTGAAGTGTAAACCATATTTGTATGGTGCCGGCTCTTCGGTCTTCAAGTCTACTTGAAATCCTTTGTTGTATTTGCACTTCTATTTGTACTTTAGTCTTCAAGAATTGATTCTATATCAACTTAAATACTCTTCAAATATGTTATATGTAATATCACCTCATAATCCAACACCGACACCAATATTAATAATAAGATATTCAAGTCAATAAGAGTAAGAATATCTTAAACCCTTATCTTATCCCATAGTGTAAACAAAGTTGAATCATTCTTTAGGTTGAACCAGAGTGTCTTTGGTTGCCTCTGAACCTATCATACACCACAATAATATCATATGTAAATACTCACAATTTATGTATATATATAACTTATAACTCATTAATATAAAATGCTGACTCGAGAAGACAAAGGCAAAAAGAACATAACTTAGTAGACTCGTGTCGGTGTGCCCTTCTAACGCGCCTTCACAAGCGACCCGCTCCACTAGGTGCGCTCCTAGCTCCCCTCTCTAGCACCTTGTGGTGTCCTCACTTCATTGGCGCACCGTACTGTCCCATGGCACATCTCTCTCACTTGCCCACTTCTTGGTTCGAACATAACACATCCAAAACATGGTTTTAAGCGTCCCTTGCAACTCCAACACAATTCTAAGCTCTCTAAAGTCTAAAATGAAGTTCTAAAATCTCCAACAATACTTCAAACTATTAACACATGAACATCATAAAAGATTTAAAGTCTCCAACTTAAATTGCAAATTCGTGGATTCAATTCCACCATTATAATACATGAAAGGTCTTTCTATATGAAACAATTAATATAATGCTTGAAAACAAGCATGAACTTGAAGATCCTCACCTCAAGCAAAGATGCACAACCTTATTCTTTAATTTCCTCTTCTTCTATTCTTTTATTCTCTTTTTTTCTCATTTTCTCTCACTTTCTCTTTTGTCCAACACAAAATACTACACAAGCACCTCCCTCCTCTTTCTTTCCTTGACTTGATGCAAACAATAAATACAACTTATATCTAAACTCACACATGTCACACACACACATAAGATGTAATGAAGCACACACCTTAGGTGACTTTCACACATTAGGACACCTAGCACCTCTTTGCTTCACCACTTAATATTGATTCACATCATTAACGTAATTAAATACACTTATGATAATTAATCATCGTTAACATTAATTTAAGCATATAAATTAATTATGCTAATTAATCATGGATTAAACTAATTAATCAAGCTTAAGATAGATTACTTCTCACATGGCATGATACAATTAAAACATGCTAATTAAGTTTCTCAATTAAGAAAATCAAGCACTATTAAGTATGCATTAAAGTGAAATATAATGCTAAGAAAGATAGGGTCTCACATAATTGCTAAGATATTTGTTAACATAAGATTGATACAAAATTGGTAGTTTAGGGGATTAATTGATTATATTTTAGAGTTTATGGGGCATAGTAATATTGAGTCATATTTAGGAGGTGTGATTGTAATTAACCTTAAATTACAATAGTTCAAAAATTCTAACATAATTTAAAGAAAATTTTCAAAATGTATTAAAACATATTAGGGCTGGCAACTGGACAGGGCGGGCTGGGTTCGAGTCGAGCTTAACCTACATAATAACTCTTTGGATAGTGGCCCGAGCTTGGCCCGGCCCGGCCCGATGTCGAGCCTCCACTTTGTTGCCTAAGCCCACCCAGAAAATAAAAATAAAATCCCAAGTCCGTCCACCGGCCTGACCAAAATACATATTTATTTATTTTTTATAAATGTAAGTGAGTATATATATATATTTATTATTTTTTTAAACTAAATAAAAATATACGGGTCAGGCTTTGAAATATAAATGTAAGTGAGTATACATGTAGGGTTTGTATATATGTAAGTTAGTTTATACATATATTTATTTATGTTTTAAACTAAATAAAAATATACGGGTCAGGCTTTGAAATATAAATGTAAGTGAGTATATATGTAGGGTTTGTATATATGTAAGTTAGTTTATACATATATTTATTTATTTTTTAAACTAAATAAAAATATTCAGGCCGGGCTAGGTCAGGTGTTGAAATATAATTCTAAGCCCGGTCCAAAAATTATTCGAGTCTAAAAAATCAGCCCAATCCAATTTCACAGGCCTAAATCTTAATTCTAATCCCTTAAAAAATCGGGTTGGGAGAGACGGCCAGCGAGCCAATGGCCACCCCTAAAACATATTGTGAAAACTCTCTAAAAGTGCGCTTCTCATAAATACTTTCTTATATTTTTAGTAATTTTACCTATCCACCCCCCAGAACCCCACAAACAAAACCAAAAAAAAAAAAAAAAGAATTTACCTACCCACATTTTCTTCCTTCTCTAGAGTATTTTACGTAAAAATAGGCCACAAAGTGGAGTTGTTTTGTCCTCCAGTTTATGCTAATAAAAAAATACAATTTGTCAACACTGATTTGATAATTGGGTTTGTTTACATGTTTAAAAGTTGCTGAAATTAGACAAGACCATATATATATATATATATATACGTATCATTATAATAAGAGAACATGGGCATTGGTGAAGCCAATTTGATATCATGCTTTTATTGAAAAAAATTGAGAAGAAATTAAATTATTCATTAGAATGAAGAGTTTTTTCAAATCACATGAGAATTAATTAGCAGAATCTTTGCACAAAATTTTCATACCAAATGATATGTTTGTTCACGATACATTCATCTCACCTGAACACAATGAATTTCTCACAAATTTTAAGTTAAGTGGAGACATTCATTTAAGTGCTTTTAATGAGATAAGAGACTACATAATACTTCCCTCTCTCAACGTAAGTACCAAATCAAGGATTAGAAATGCAAACTCTTAGTGAGTCGTCAAAATTATCCTATAGCATCACTAATATTAATGAATAAAAATTCTTGAACTCATCCTTGATATTAAATTTAAAATTATATAATTATAATATAACTCTTGTAGTTTTCATCCTAAAAAAAATATTTACTTTCAAATATATATTTAAATGCATAACTTTTATTTTTGTATTCACCTACTTATTTTGTCACTGTTTCAATTTAATTTTTTGTCTTTTTGATTCTGATGGAGCATATAGGTATATGAAGGTGACAATTTTGTATGCTATGAAATAAATTTAATTTATTTATCTTAATTTTTATTTTATTAATTAATTTTATTTTATATTTTAATTAAGACAATTACAAAGATACTTTAAATTTAAATAGAAGCGCATTCGACATTTAAAAATTAGTATATAACACAACAATATAAATACTCAGAAGAAACCAACAATCTAATTAATTATATTTTCAAAAAAATTATTTAATGTAGGTGAGTTGATATTTCAAATTTTAAGAAAAAAAATACTAAATTAACTCTTTCATTAATATATGTCACATATGTTAGCATTTACGTATAAAAATATCATTGACAAATCACTCTGCTTAGATTTTCTTTACAAATTATTTAAAATAATAAAATTTTCTGAAACGGAACACCTGTCGCAATGGCGTGGGGTTTCAAATTTCCGTGCCTCCTCCTTGTCCTCCTGGCTAAACAGAATTACTGCGCACGTGCGAGAGCTACCAGCAGTCGTTCACCAGTGGGCCGCACCTGACCCACCAGACCAATTGCTTTTTGTCTCCTTGCCGTAATACGAAGTATGAATGATATGCTGCATTGCTCCATCCTCCCAGACTGGAGTGAATTTCACGCGCCATTTCTCGCTTTTATAGGGCGCTTTTTTTTTTTTTTTTGGTTTGGCTTTGCCAGCTTTTTTGAAAGGGCTTTTTTTCTTTTGGTTCTAAAAAAAGCCCACTACATAGAAACCACTTTTAGAAAAGATAAAAAGGAGAAAAAAAAATCATCGGAGCACTTTGCTCATGTTTTTGGCTACATTGTTATATCTGTGAGAATTGTAAACTATTAAAAATTGTAAATATTGTTCTAAATTTATTCAATTGAAGTAACTATTTGTAAATAATTTTTTAAACCGAGGTGTGCTACAGCTGCTGCTGCAGTTGCTATTAGCAAAATCCTTTTAAACCAAATTAGTAAGTCTATGCTAAACTATCTTTCATCCTATAAAATTTTCAATTTAATTGAAAATTTATTAATTTCCCTTCTTAGTAGTATCCAAAAAATATTAATCTTTTTACTGTTGTACTCAATTAGTTACTTCACGTACTTTGATAATGTTATTGAAAGTTAGACAAAAATTCGAATTATTTCATTCTTAGAAAAGTTATTATGTATAAGTTGTCCTACAAGATCAACTTTTATAAGCATAAAAATCTAAAAATAACGTTAAATTTGTAAATAAAGTTTCTAGTCAATATTGAGATAGATATGTACCCAAAAAAATAATAAAAGATTATTAATTGCTGAACTTTGGTAGACAAAAGTTTGAAACATAGAAATAATTGTTAGTAAATTGAGAAAATTTAAAATTATGCTCAATGGAGGAGATGCATTAGTAATTAGAAGTCAACACAACACAGCCCTCTCAGCATAGTTATGTGTCACCATAGAAAGAAGAAATAACACAAGTCCTTACTAACTAGCAGCGGACCCGTGCTATACATGTAGTAAAAATAATATTATATTAAACATAACAATTTTATAAAAATTAAATTATCAATTTTATTCACTAATAATATTTGATTACACTAAATTATAATAGTCCATATAGTCTCAAAATAAACTATTAAAAGTTGATTGCAACAAAAAAAAATCTTAACTTATAATAAGAAACTAAGTTTTATTGTGACATTCTAAAGTAAACTTTATTTAATAAATACATTTAATAGTGCACATATAATACTTAAAACTGATAAGTTACCTAAAAAAAGAATTCAAAATTTTAAGTTAGGGAGATTTGATTTACCTAGATTATTTACTTGAGTTTTAGTAAATATTTACTAATAATGAATAGAAGGTAAATTATTTTATGGTTAGACCAATACTATTATGAGATATGTAATGTTATTGTTTAAATTTTTTTAGAAATTGACCCAACAACCAATTGCTGCAATATATAATATAGATAGTTTTGTTCTTCTTTTAAAAAAATAGATTAGAGAGATTTGAATAACACATTCTACAGCTTTGAATCAAACGAAGGACTTTCTGAACTCATAAAAGAAGAGCATAAGGAAATATAAATATAAGATTTTTAATATTTTGAATTTTATGTAAAATTTTCCAAAATAATATTAGATTTTACTAAAATTTATTAATCGTGAAAAAATAAAAGTTTCTATACTTTATGGTTAAACTTGTACTATTATAGCACATGTGATATTAGTAATTTAAAATTTTAAAAAACTAGAAAAATTAGATTGGGTTTTTCAATATTAAAGACCGAATAATTAAGTATTGCTATAAATACACATTATGTTAGTCTAAATCATATAATAATATGTCAAAACTTATTATTAAAGTAATAAATGTTATGTCAATTTTACCAAAAATTTAAGGGAATGACTTTAGGACATATATAGTTTTAGTTTTGAAAGAAATGTAAGATTTTAAGAAAGTATGATAAAGTTATATGTTTTAACCAATCAAATTGTTACAATGTTATTTTAACATTATCAGAAATTTAATTTTCAAAAATTTTAAGGGACTAATTTAGTAAATGTATAATAGGAATTGAAAGTCTCATCTATGAACTACCTGTAATTCTATTAGTAAGATTTGTTAGGCTAACCAATCAAATTACAATATATGCTTTTTAGTATTATAAAAATTAAAAGATCTGTAAAAATTAGATTAGAAGTTTAAGGTTCAAAGACCTCCTAAACTATTACTATAATATATAGTATAGGTAGATTGTCTTTATGTTAACTAGAGGGTGTGGCACATGTGATACGTGTGCAACATACTATATTCTACAAATATGTGTATCTTTCTTCGAATCCAAAAAAATTTCACTTTTTTTACAATAAAAATTCAAATGCAATCCCAAACTAAATGGTATCATAGAAAAATATATTGAAACTAAAAGAGATCAAATTCTTTTGTTTATTTTATGTCTTTCCTATGGATGAAACTGACCCCAACTAAATGCCTTCAAGTATGCTCTTTAAATAGAATCTTTAGTAGAAAGTAAAAATATTTTTAAATATCTAGGATAGGAAGGACATATGTAACAAAACTATTAATATTGTTATTATCCAGCATTCATTACTCCACAAAATTTTTTAAAAAGTAATAAACAAATAGATCGAAATTTCCTTGATGCTATTGGTTGTTTCAAACTAATTCTTTTTATTTTAAAATTTATTCTATGCTAGAAAGTACACATGTTACAAAATTATTAATATTGTTATAACCCATCAATCAACCTCTTAAAAAATGTTTAAAATGGAAAACAAAAATAAATCAAAATTGTTTCTGGATACTATTGGTTGTTCAAACTTATTCTTTTCACTTCAAATTGTATTATGTTTTGTCACTTAATCCATATGGTAAGTTTGTCAAATTTTCTTCAAGTATGCTCCTCACAGAATCTTTAATAAAAAAAATAAAAATAAATTTAAATTTCTATGATAGGAATTACACATGGCACAAAATTATTAATATTGTTATTCCCATTTACACACCTCTTGAAAAATGTTTAAAAAATAATTAAAAACATCAATCAAAATTTTCTTGATAATATGGGTTGTTTCAAACTTATTATTTTTACTTTAAATTTCATTCTATTTTGTCAATTTGTTTACATGGTTAGTTTGTCAAATTTCTTTCAAATATGCTCCTTACATAGCATGTTTTTATTTTAAATTTCTATTCCTTACATATATAACAAAATAAATTAATCTAATCACATAATTTTTAATGTATTAAGCCTAACATTTAATTAAACCCTATTCATATATGATTGAATCAAAATGAATTAATCTGTAACTCGATTTTAGAAGATATATTTTTAAATACAACCTATTCAAATATTTCCCTTAATATCCTCTTAGAAAACTCAAGTTAATAACCTCAATTTTGGTCCAATTACTAATGATTTTTTTTGTGTGTTATTTTAATTTAAAGTAGCAAGTATTTTTAATTTTTTAAGACAAAGACTTATTTTTAAGGTTGTGACATAATATTATGCTCTTAATCATACACTTTTAATTAGGTAAAACTCAATATGATACATATGTATATAAAAATGCATATACATATGAGAGTAACACACTCAATTTTGTCAAGTCATTTATTACCTTCATAAAATATATACCAAATATTGAATATCAACATATTTTAAATAATTTTTTTTTTACACCATTTTCTTTTCTTTCTTATTCCCGTGCATAGAACGAGTTCACTGTTAGTTACAATTATAAGAAAATAAGTTAAAATTAGGCGCAACCTTACAGTCAAAACCACAAATCCATTTAGAGTCTCTCTTCTCAACTACCATTGTCACACATTTTTGAGGGGAGTGGTTGTCAATTCCTCTGGTTCACCCAATATTGGCATATACATTCATTTCCAACGAGCATATCCTCCTCTGATAGTGTGACTCCGTTGCATTGATTTTGTGACTAAGGTTCAAACGACAATGAGTAAGAATGACAATGGAAACCTAAATTACATTTATAAGAATACTATAAAAAGCTAAAAAGGGTCCATTTGGAAGTGTTGTTAGTTTTTATTTTTTGTTGTGTGTCATAGATGTGTTGTTTTTTTATTTTTTATAATCTAATAATGATATTTATAGATTATCGTTCTACTAATATTACCAGACCAATGTTTTAGAATCAGGAAGCACACCTGTTTTAGTGTTTTTTTATGTTTTTTATTTTTGAAAAAACAAGAAACAAACAAAAAAAAAAAAATAGAAACCAAACGAACTGTAAACATTTCTCAAGTAAAAGAAAATTAAAAGCTTAATTCTTTTTTCTCGACTTTTTCAAATATGATTTTCCCCTTAAATAAAGAATATATTAGATAGTTGGATTTTCCCCAGGAAAAAGCAACTTTATAAAAAAAAAAAATTTTGGTACACAACTTTATCATATATGGAGGGTTGGAGGCAGAGAACTTCCAAAATCAACAATAATGAAAAACTTTAAAGTGAGAAAAAAGAAAAGAAAAGAAAAAAAACCTAGTTGTATCGAACTCAAAAAACATGAATAATTAGAACATGACCAAGCTGGTTTCAATGCTTTAGCCCTTAGCACAAATAGAACAAATAGAACCCTAGAATGGTTTGTATGCAAAATTTCAACTTGTCTGTAATCATACCGATTCTAATTTTATGGGGAAAATACCAAAAAAGAGAATAAAAATTATTCATGCCCCAAAAACATGTATAGCTAGAGTGAGAGTACCTTGCTTGATTCTTCTTCATCCAAGGATCTCGATTTCATCTTCTTCCTATTTTGTTAGGTGTTCTGTCAAAGACTTTAAAATATGAAGTAAACTGAAAACACCTCTACTTTTAAAAAATGGATTGGTCAAACATTTGACCAAAATAATCTCAAATTACTAACAATCATGAAGATAAAAATATATTTCGGAAGCATGCAATAGTCATGAAGATAAAACTGTAAATAAACAAACATAGAACTTAACAGAAATTGGGGAAAAAAATAACCGCAATTTTGTGGTATGCAATTAAAGGGCGATTTAAGTAATACCTTGAAGCGATATATAGTTAACAGGTTGCTTTTCTACAGACTGTAAATTATCAAAGGGGAGAATCCACTTCAAGTAACATAACAAAAAAATATCCAGATGCACGTATACAGTTCTACATCTACATATACCTTCTGTTATGATTCTAATGGGCTCAACTTATGGTATGAGATATAGGTTGGACTATTTTAGTATGGAACGAGATATAAGAATTGATCTCATGCGTTCCATCAGACTTGAGTCCTTTGGTATTTGGTCAAGTTCTTAATATTTGATATCAGAACAGCATTTACATCCTAAGTTTGAGCTACGGAGAGAGGCAACTTGGGGAAGACTGCTACCTATTAAAAAAAAAGGATCCGCACAGTCACCCAGTGAGAAAAATGAGCTACGATCCTAGTGGGCTCAACTTATGATATGAGACATGAGTTTAGCCATTCCAGTATGGGACAGAATATAAGAATTGATCTTACGCGTTCTATTAAATTTAAGTCTTTTGGCGTATTGGTTAAGTTCTCAACATTTGGTATCAGAACAGCTTCCACATCTTAAGTTCAAGTTACTGAGAGGGGCGACTTGGGGAGGACTGCTATCTATTAAAAAAGAAGAGTTCATAGAGTCACCCAACTAAAAAAGATGGCCGCTGTGAACGTTAGCTACGAAGTGTGGTGGTAAGTTATGATCCTAGTGGATCTAACTTATAATATGAGACATGAGTTAGACTATTTCGATATGAGATGGAATATAGAAATTAATCTTATACGTTCCATCAGATCTGAATCTTTTAGCATATTGGTCAAGTTCCTCGTAAAAAAAATTGCAAAGATAGGAGAAGTGAGAGTTCAGAAAGCTTTAAAAAAATACATACATATATGGCTTGCACCAAATATCTAACCTATGGAGAGTTTATACTTAAGAGCTACATAGATGGATAGGTCTAACTAAGACCATACATATATAGAAACAAAGCAGCCCCTATGTGCCGTAATCTGTAAAGCAAGAAACACCACCAATAGAAGTATAAGGCGTCAATAAATTCTTTTCTCATGACAATGAAAGTAGTTATGGAAGATTTTCCTGGATACAAAATTTTGCACGTGCAATGCACACATTCGACACAACAAATTTGTTCAAAGGTTAAAGTTGTCCTAAACCAATGAATTTTTTGTTTGTTTTACATTATTTTGTTGTTTCTTTACAAGTTTGTTTTTTAACAGTAGAAAAACATTGAATGTGCATCCATAAAATGGAAACTCCGATGAGCTCATACAAGAGCTACCTAAAAAGTTTAGAGCTAGCTAGCAAAAAAAAAATTCAGTAGTATGGTCCTATCCGTTTTTTTTGGATACAAGTTCTTTTACAATCATGCATATTAAAATTTTATATATATATATATATATATATGTAAGTTATAATTATACTTATATTTTATCTCTTTTCTAAGTGTCGCCTACGAAGCTCTCTAAACTCTTTTATATTTTTTAAATACTACGTCACAAGGGTAACGATGATGCTTATCAATTGTTTTATACGCATAAATGCATATGAGTTCCCTATTTGTTAGAAGTCTTATTTGAAAAAATTATAATAATCCACCAACAAAAACTCAAATTTTTATTAATAAAATTCTTAAATGGCTTACCAAATTTTATTGTAATCTAATAAAGTTTCCAATTTAAGTATAAAGTCTTAACCAATAAAGTGTTCTATTTGAAGATGAAGTCTTAAGCAATTAATTTCCTACAAATTATCTCCTACACAATCTTTCAAGAAATTATCTCAAACAATAGTTTATTATTAAACAGTCATATACACGCTATGTATACAAATAAAAATAGATTAAAGAAAGAAAGCTGATTAAAAAAAATAGAAAATATAAGAAAATATAAATAAAATAAAGAGAAATAAATAATAAAAAAAAGCAAAAGAGAAAGAAAAATGAAAAGAAAATAAAAAAATTAATAAAAAATATAATGGAAAAATATAAAAAATAAAAATATGAAAAGAAGAAAAAAAAAGTTTTAAAAAAAGGAGAAGTAAATAATTTTTTTTTTTTTTTTTTGCAGTTTTATACACGAAAGTATATGGTTAGTTACACATAAGATAATATTTTATGATAGTTATAGTAATATAAATTCATAATTTCTATGATGCTTTTGTAGATCTCTGACGATAAAATATAATCTACAAATCCATTATCTCTATATTATAATATCATCGAGTTTTCATTCCATATGGCTGACGTGATTACTTCTCATATAGTGTACGGGTTGACACCTAGTATATTAAAATATTTCAGGCCACCTCCGTACAGGTATTGATATCCCAATTGCAGTCATTGGTATTATCATTCTAGTAAACATTTAGTTGTAGCTAAGACCTTATATATAAATGAAGCCTCAATAACTCCTTTTATCAAAATAACAAAATTTAATGAATATTTTCTTATATACAAAATTTTGCACGCGATACAACAAATTTGGTTCAAAGGTTAAAATTACCCTAAGCCAAATTATGCCCTAAGCAATAACTAAGGCATTATTTTGCAATGAGATAAAGCTTTGCACTAATAATTAATTCCCTAGCTAATTTGGATCTTATCGATCCCTTACCTTAAAGTACGGGCTTTGTTGGCTTTGTGGTTAAGCCTCCACTGACATTAGTCTTCTACCGGTTTTAGTTCTAAGTTATTGGAGTAACATATTATCTTGATAGGACAAAGTTGGGAATTTGGTTCAGGTGTAAGCCATGTTAAAAAAAATATATAGTAATGCCAAGTAAGAACAAGAAAATGAAAGAATAATTAAAAAAAAACATATATCTTATTTAAAACAGGAGTTTAGTACTTTCCTGTGTTGAGTTCAACAAACAAAAACAAAAACACAAAAATTTTTTTTTATTACCCTACTAGATAAAATATGATTTGCATGTTACTCGATTACGTTAAGTGATAAGGCCCCAATGCCCTACCCCTATGCCCACCACCCCCCAATTACCAATAATCTTTGATTCATTGACTAGCTGCCATCAGTGACTTCTTTTTGTTTTGTTTTTTTTCTTCTACAGCTGTGTTAACTTCACTGATTGATATTTTTCGAGATGTGTTTGTATTATTGTTGATGGTATAGAATATAGATCATTAATGATCGAGTGAGAGAGACGCAGAGGTTAAGTCTTTCATGAGTTGTCTTCGATCATGATTTGAATTGAGAGGTTTGGAAGAAAAGTGAAGTATTGAGGTAGGATAAATTAGTTATATTTTATTTGGGTGATTTTTGTGGAGTAAAGAAAAATGGAGCAACCAGTGAGAGGGTTCACTTAAAAGCATTTTTTTTCTTTTCTTTTTTAAATTAAAAAGAAACGGAGGGAAAGTAAAGTGTTATTATTATTTTTTTTGTTAATCAGTTATTCGAGCCAATTTGCGTACACCTTGATTAATCTCAAGACTTGTGCAATTTTACCATTCTACATAAATCGAGTAATTACTATGCCAAAGTATTGGGGATTATGGAATTTCTCACGATCCGGTTATAGTGCATACGTATAATATAAAAAATTATGATCTAATTAGCATAAATTAATCTACGTGATTAGTATTATAGCTTCGAGATCTCTCTGATTTGATCCCAAACAGTAACAGGTATGATCTTCAAAAAAATTTATACTTTGATCTCTAACAGCAACAAGAACGAATCAACTACTCGAATACAATTTTAGGGCTTCTGCTATATCCTCTTACATGTCTTACTCTAGAAATAGTGGTCTCGCAACTGCTAGAGTTTTTGTTTCTTACAAAAACGTATATATGATATTATGAGTAATTGTGAACCCTAATTGCTCATAGAGTGCATATATATAGAGACCACAACAGGAACCACATGATTAGTATGACTAGGGCTTTCTACACAAAGAAGGAGTATTAATTCAATCAGGATTAATCTCTATTTATGTAAATTATAATTTATATCACTAAAGAATTATAATTGCACTTTCTATCATATTAAGAATTATATTTCGAGCTCCATATTATTAACTGCTTATTTATTTCTCCAAGTAAAGATCACAGATATCCGTCTATTAAATTAAATTACTGATTACTAAATTTAATAGACTTATTCAATTTTTTAAGACTTTGCACTTAACTTATTTGATATGTCAGATTTATAATGCACCTACAAGGTTTGACATAATTAAAACTTATAAATTTTCTCAAGGGGGTATCATCAATCCATATGGCGAAATATGGATTCCATCAATAATTAATATTTAATATACACATAACATTATCGCCTAACTCACTGAGTTTATTGACCTGTGGGTCAAAGAATTCCGGCCCAGTCCGCCCGATCAGGCCCAATAAAAATTAAGTAAATAAAGTTGGCCTACAAGTCAGCCCAAGTGGTCGGTAATGCTGCCAGGCTTGCATTGCTGACCTCGTGCCGACCTCAAGCCCAAGCCAAACGCGACGAGCCTAATCCACGGGTATAATTAGAGCATTTAATGCTTTGACCTCAGCATTTAATGCAGAGATGATCCGCATTTAATGTAGCAACGGCTCACCACGCGACATCTACAATCATGTTCGATCAGTTGAATTTTGGCACGGCAGTAAAGCTGGACCCATGTCCAATCAATTGGAGACGAATGATGTGGTCTATGAGATAGGGCATGATGACCCTAAGGTAGACACAAGGGTTAACACTTCATCGATCACGCTATAAATACCAAAGCCCCAAGGAGCAAGGTATAGACAATTGATTTCATCCATACATTGTCTTTATTCATTTGATTCTCGATTAAGATTGCTAACTTAATCGTCGGAGTGTGATCGGCCCAAAGAAGGTCGACCCATTCTAACTTCTCTGTCTCTTTGCAGTGAGTTGGTACTCTTTAATATTGGTTTGAGTGATCGGTCAGGCCTTCTCGAAAATCCCACCTATTATTGGTGCCGCCTGTGAGAAGGTCAAGGATAACTATGAGTACCAACGTCCAAAAGAGAAAGGGAGTAAACCACACTGAGCGAGAAAATAAGACTTCCTCCAACAAAGATCATACCAATTCGGCATATTACCGATCTACCCTAATAGATCGCCATTGAGGTCGGACAAAGAGGTCAAAAATTCAGTCCCCTGTTGGGAGCCACTAGGAAGAAAGAGATGGGTTGCGGAGAGACCCAAATTACGTTAAGGAGCCAAACCTTCGCAGAAGCCACCATCGGGACCTTGCGCCTTCACCCTTTAGTGGACGTGTCCCCAGTGACCATATGCTCCGTTTTGCTGAACGGGAGCTTCGGCGACGCGACAAAAAGATTGCTTACCTCACCTCTTAGGTTCAGGCTATGAGGGAAGCAATCTCCAGAAGAAATGGGCATGGCAGAGGAGGATCCCCAGGCCATGAAAAAAATACAAGGAGTAGAGACTCTAGAAGTAGAGACACGCCTTCAACACGAGTGAGAGCAAATTACACATCTAGTACTAGACGCTGCGTCGAAAGGCGAGAAGATAGGCACCGAAGGAGGAGCCAGATGCCCCAAAATAAGGATTGGGCGGAAACTAGTCAGCAACAGAAAGACTGGGAAAAGTGGCTCAATGAAAAGCTGAATGATAAAAAGCAACACCCCAAAGACTGCACTACCCAAGACATGATTAAAAGGGCCTTGGATCAGATTGCATCGACACCATTGATGGAGGAGATTAAGTCCCGCCAACTTCCATGAAAGTTTACACCACCAAAGTTCACTCCATATGATAGAAAGGATGATCTGGTCAATCATGTTTGGCATTATAAGCAAATGATAGCGCTATGGAGTGGAGACCAGTCCCTGATGTGCTGTATTTTCCCTTCCAGCTTGGGGGACGTGGCCCTACAATGGTTCGACAGGGTGCCATCCAGGTCGGTGTCAAACTAGAGGCAACTTGCCGAGCTCTTTATTGCTCGCTTTATAGCCAACAGTAAGCTTGGGTTGCATACTAGGGTATTAGATGGCTCCCAGCAGGGGACTGGATTTTTGGCCTCTCCGTCCGACCTTGGTGGCGATCTACCAGGGTAGATCGGCAATATGCCGAATTGATATGGTCTTTGCTGGAGGAAGTCTCATTTCCTCCCTTAGTGTGGTTTACTTATCTTCCCCTTTGGACATTGGTACTCATGGTTATCCTTGACCTTCCAACAGACGGCGCTAATTGTAGGTGAGATTTTTAGGAAGGCCTGGCCTATTACTCGAACCAATATTGAAGAGCACCAACTCGCTGCAAAGAGACAAAGAAGTTAGAATAGGTTGACCCTCTTTGGGTCAATCACACTCCGATGATTTAGTTAGCAATCTTAATCGAAAATCAAATAAATAAAGATAGTGTATGCATGAAATCAATTGTCCATACCTTGCTCCTTGGGGCTTTGATATTTATAGTATGATCGATGGAATGTTTACCTTGGGGTCATCATGACCTATCTCGTAGACCACATCATTCGTCTTTAACTAATTGGACATGGGTCCAGCTTTACCGCCATGCCAGAATCTGGGTGATCAGACGTGAGTGTGGACGTCGCGTGGCAAACCGCTGTCACATTAAATGCGGGTCATCTCAGCATTAAATGCTTTGATTATAGCCGTGGGTTGGGCTCCCCACGTTTGGCTTGGGCTTGAGATTGGCAATGCAGGCCTGGGCGCATTGCTAACGACTTAGGCTGACCTGTAGCCCAACTTTATTCACTTAATTGTTATTGGGCTTGATCGGGCGGACTAGGCCAGAATTCTTTGACCCACAAATATTTATATAAAGTTTTAAATTTGTGTTGACACAACTTGTTATTTCGGTATGCATAACCTCTCATTTTGTCCCTCTAACTTTGCTTTAAATTCTAATGTCACCCCTCAACTTAATTTTTTTTATTTAAACCCTCTAACTTTAAAAAAAAAAAGTTAATGTGGTGTAACATTTTAAAATATATTAGAAAAATTAATGATTAGTCATTGAACTATAATTCAATTTTGTTGGTCCAAGTAAGCAACCAAGAGGGGGTGAATTGGGTTTTTCAAATATAATTACAAATAATAAAATTAAAAACTAATTAAACAATGTAACAGTGGCTAATCAAACTATAAACTAAGCATGCAAACAATGAGATGCAATGCAAGCAAGTGATATGAGTAAGGAGAAAAAAAAATAGAGCACAAAGAAGAACACCAAATTTACTGAGGTTCGATCACAATGTGAGATCTACGTCCTCACTTTCAAGATCTACTTGAAAGCCTTCTACTATGCAAAAACTCCTTTACATAGTAGGTGCTAGTTGCCCAAGTGCCTAGCTCACTTTTTACAAGAGCTCTTCCCAAGCTTTTAAAACCCTAAGTGATTTTGTTCAAACTTCACTCAAGCTTCCAATTGTTTTTACCAAGAACACTCAAAATCACAGGTTTGCAAACCCACCCAAGCGAAATAGATGAAATTAATACAATGGATAACTCTCTCAAGAGTAGATAAGCAAGTGTAGGTTCATTAATCAACCCCAATCACTCAACAAAATGGATGTAGCAGTTAGGGCTCAGAAATCTCAGCTTCAATCTATGATTTAGCACTTATGATCTTTCATTCTTGTGTATAGATGTTGTGGGGATCTTGTATTTGTAAGTACCTTATTTTTGCTCGCTCAGTGATCTCTGGCTTAACCAGATCCTATTTCGAATATCACAACACATATTAGCCTAAGCCGGCTCTTTCAAACTCTAATCTAATCAACTGGTTGCTTTCCAAGCCCGCAAGGCCCAATTGAAGCTGAAAAGACCATATTGCCCCTAGGCACTCCAGGCAGCTTTCTGAGACTAGGCGTTCTCAGGAACCAACGCCGTCCAGGTAGTTTCCCAAGATTGGGTAATCTTGGAGACTAACACCTTATCAAATTTCTAATGGTTCACTTCTAGCGCCTGCTAGCCCGCGAATGTAGAATATCCATCATCCGGTAGTTATCCGAGACCAGGCGATCTCGGGGACCAACACCACCCTACAGGTAGCTCTTTGAGACCGGGCAGTCCCAGGGACCAACGTTGAACAGGTAGCTTTCTGAGACCATGCGGTCTCAGGAACCAACACCTAGGTCAACACTGGTGCTTGCTAGCCCGACTCGGTGAAAAATGACCAAACTTGCCCCTTGGGCCTCTAGGCACATCTTTAAAAAAGTTCAAAATCCATCAAGATGGTAAGTCTACCTTTCCAAAGTGTTTGTAGACAGTTAGGCGTACTCAATATGCTATCCTGTCCAATTCCAGTCCCATCTAGGTCAACTTTGGTCAAAATAATTGTTTTGCCCATAGGCACCCCAACATAATACAAATCCCACCAAACAGTGAAAACATCTTCCAAGACTATCCCCGAACAGTCTGGCACGCTTAACACGCCGCTCTAATCCATCCTAACTCTTTTCGACTTAGCCCAATTAAAATGACTATTTTACCCCTAGCAACCCGAGCACGCCCTGAAACCACACCGACTCTGGATACCAAACCGGCAGATTCTCATATGCCCATGTTTAATCTAAGATGATCCCTATGACTCTAAACATTTCCAACTCAACGAAAGTCCCCTTGGAGTGTCTCGCAGACGCTCCGTTAGTGTTGTCTTTTCCTCCCGATTCCTGGGTCATAACGCACTGACAAATAACTTGAGAAATGTGTAAATTAGATATAACGCCGCGAAAATTCTGGTGACTTTAAAATTTGTTCCTTTGCTACACCCAGGATAATTTTATTAGAATAACTATTTGAGGTAATAAAAATATTTAGAAACAAATGTAATTTATTTTATGCCTTGGCAAATAAAAACAAACCCGGTTCAGAACCCACCGGTTCAAGGTACCATCGGATTAAACTAAACCAAAAACCCACTAAAGAAAATATATAATTTTTGACCAAAACCTTGCAACAAAGGTGGCACCACTTATTCATCACCAACTATATCAGGTTATCACATTTACGTTAAATGTAACCCAAACCAAATTACAATCAACGTAGAATCGCCGAAACCGACCTAAGCTCTCGTATCTATACACACCATGCACACCAACACCTAGTTACACACCTGTCACAAGATGCTTATGCATGTAATATTGAATGTACAAATAGCTATTTGGCAGAGAAAACCGAAACGAAAATACAAAGTAAAACCGAGAGAAAGAAAAAAAAAAGAAGAAAAAGAGAGAAGAAACCGAGGCTCTCAACGACACACCCAGGTGATGAACCTCTCCCTACCACCTCCCCCATGACTGACCTAGTAGGTAAAAGACCCCATGGCCGGACAATTATGGAAACCCGAAGAGAGAGAGAGAAAGAAAAAGAGAGAGAGAGTTCACGGCTTTGGTGGTAACAGTGGGGATAGGGGCTGGGGGGTTGTCACAGCGGCTAGGGAGTTTCTCAAGGACACCCATGGGTGTCCCAGAGAGACCCATGGCCTCTGTGCATACCTCTCCTAGCTCCTAGAAGCAAAATCTTGCCGGAAAAACTGTCCAGGGGTGCAACTCCGGCCACCGGCCACCGGCCACCTTTGCCGGTTGCACCACTTGGGGTCGACTCCTCTTAGGGTCTGGAACAAATGTCATGAAGGGACCAATGGCTAAAAACAAAGGGAAGGCAGCCAAAATGGCAGTTACAGGTCTGAACCGCTAGGGTTCCGCCATGCAGTCGCCATTTTGGCCTCCGTTCGGCCACCTCCGGCCAAGCCCAGACCATGAGCATGAAGCCTAGGACCTTGCCAACCCCTGGGGCTCTCATGCATGGCTGAAAAACCCAGAAATTGGCCGGAAAAAGGACCTGCATCGCGACCAATCGCGGTGGGAGGAAGAAGAAGGCCATGCCTTCCTCCCCCACGCGCGACTGGTGGCGCGTGAGGGCGCATCCCACATGGGCAAGCTCTAAAATTTTGAGGGCTACACTATGAATATCTTATTATGATACCCTCAAAATTTCAGGCCCTAAAGAATTTTCTATGAATTTTCATGAATTTATTACGCTTTTTGACATGAAAATTCAAAGAAAATACAAGAGATAAGAGAAAATCCCTAAAAATATAAGGGATCTATATATAGGAGAGTAGCCTTCCTAGCTACCCCGGAAAAAAATTCCAGAATAACTTCCAGTCCAAGTTACCGGAAAATTTTGTTCCGACCCAAAGACGTGTACCACCCAAGATTCTAACACACTTCTAACAATCTAACTTGATAATAATATATGTACATTATATGAAAAATAGATACCTAACTTATGGTAATATGAACAGAAAATACGTGAAGAACTGCCAGGAATCTTCTGCACCAAAAAACCAACAGGGTAGGAAACCGGGCATTCTTTATGATACATGTTTATTTTTAAATCATATGACATGTTCTTTAATACTGGTATTAGGTTTAACATATATCTGGTATTAATTTATTGCACACTATATATCTACATCTCTTGTATGATTGCATCACTGGGGAGGAATAAAGGAGGCATAACGGGACAAACGAAAGAACCCCGGGTTAAGATCATGGGTGACTACTGATCAATTGGTATCGGGGCTATCACAAATCAGTACTCACTAACTTGGTCTGGGCTAGATGATCATGGGTGGACCCCCACTAAACTTGAAGAGAAAGGAGTGTCAAGGGTGGGCCTACTTGGCTTGATGATGCCCCAAGCAGGATATACCTGCGAGATCCTAATAATGATAAAAAGAAATGGGTACATATGTATGGCATAGATTTACTGCATCTTACACTTGTGTTTTAAAGAATTACGGTATTTCTATTGGGCTTCATCGCTCATACCTATTTTATGGGAACCTTTTCAGGAAAATGGAACTCAGTTGGATCCCAAAGAAATGACTAGGAATGAACCCCCAGTTCAGTTGACATTTTCTCAGCGTTTAACTTGGATTGTACATAAAAATAAAGTTATGAACCTCTACTAAAGACATATAATGTTCAGGATGTACGATCTTTTTAATAGAATATGAATGATGGGTCTTTATCTTATAAACCCCCTTGTCTCAATCTAGAAAAGCAAATGGGTCGTGACATTAGAGAATTCCCAAAATCCTGTCCGTAGGTCTTTCCATCGATACAGCTTGATTGAACAAATCGCTTCCCGAAGCCCCCGATCACATGGCTCGAAAACTTCCATTTTTAGTAACCTCTGGAGCGTCTCACAGACGCTCCACTAGGGTTGTCTTTTCTTTCAATTCTCTTATTATAACACACTGTCAAATGACTTGAGAAATTCATAAATTAGGAAATTCTCGAAAGTATTTTCAGAGCATTTTCCTTTAGTACGGTCCAATTGGAAAGATCATTTTCTGAAGGCCCCAATCATGTGGACCAAAAAGTCTACTTTTGTACATTCACGGAGCGTATCACAGACGCTCTGCAAAAGTGTGTTTTTGTACACACTTCTCGAGACAATATTTCATTTTTCCAAACACCTTTCAAGCTCTCTGAAAATTCCAAGTTCTTGATAAACACTAGGAGAACGTCGTAGACGCAACTGATTTTCTCAAAATTTTCTCGAATTGCACAATTATCAAGGCAAAGTTTAAATGAGGATTCCTAGTAATGGAGCGTATGCTACATACGCCTAGATTATGATCATATCGATCAAACTTTGCTTACCCTATAAGATTTAGCCAGTACAGAGTGCACCACGTGGCATTCATTCTGTGGAACAGTGTTACATGCGCCAGGGCAAAATACTACATGCTTCAGGTCTCTCCAGTTTACCTATAAATACAAGTCTCTCCCTTTGCATATTTTAGAATTGAAAACAGCAGTGAAGCTCTGCAGAAATAGTCTCTGAACCTCGAATTTTCATATACATCTCACCCTCCAAACACTTAGATTAGATTTCACCTCCCTCTAGCTCATACACCACACCTACAAAGCCCTCAATGCCATAGAAGATCCCATTCTAGCCCCTTCAAGCCTCTCTAAAGCCATTCAAGTTCAAGTTAAAGCATCCATGGAGGTTTGAAGGTGTTTGAAGGCAAAAAGTGTTATTCTCTTTTACATTTTTGTCATCTCCACTCTTCTCTTCTCTCTCCTAGCCTACTTAAGCTATTCTCTATTTTAAACTCCCATCTTCTACCCCCCCCTCTTTCTTGCATGCTTGAAACAGGAGAGCTCCTAGTTCATGCGTAGAGGAAAGCTTGTGAGAGCCACCGTGTAGGAGGATCTCTCACTAGCCTACTTTAAGATAGTATAGCCTTGGAGCACTTTGCAATTTGATGTGGCATATAGCCTTGTATAAATTCATGACCCCCTTGCATATGGTTACCATGTTCATGTATTGCATGCTTAGCCCTATTTTCATGTCCATCATCGTTTTGTAAAAATTTTCACTATCTTCCCTTTTATATCTTTTTCAAATTCCATATCTAAGTGTTTTTCTTAAAATGGTTCTAAGAGTTAGTTCTTTGAAGCTTAGGTCAATTTTCACATCTTAGAAAACTCCCTTTAAGCCCCTTGACCTCATTTTGCATCCTTATATTTCTTTACATCTCATATGGCATAAAATTAGTCTTCAAACTCTTCTCTTTTATATTGATTTTGCAGAACCCAATCTCTTGAATCTTGTGGTTGAAATGGTCCCTTGAAACCCTCTCTTGAGTAATTTTCTCATTATCTTGACCATATGAACCCTAGTTCATTAGAATGGGTTTTTCTACATCTCAAAGGTGGTTTTTAAAACAACCCTCTTCAAGAAGCGTCCTCAAATTTCATTCTCTTTAATTTGCATAAAATAGTTTTCCAAACACTATCATTTTCATCTTGATTTTTAGAAATTTTGCTCTCTTGAATATTGTGGTTGGAATGGTCCCATAGAGTCCTCTTTGGAGTAATTTTCTTCAAATCAACCATATAAACCCTTATTCTTTTGAGTGATTTTCAAATTTTCAAAAGTGATTTTTTAAAACCTCCTTTCCAAAACTAATTTTCAAAGGTTTATTCTCTTTAATTTTCCAATCAAAACATTTTTAAAACCATTAATTTAATATTGATTTTCACAAGTTTTGTTCTCTTGAGTTAGTGGTTGAAATGGTTCCAACGCAACCCTCTCTTCAGTGGTTTTTAAATACCAACCATATGAACCCAACACTTACTTAAGTGGTTTCCATAAATGGTTTTCAAAACACACTTTTAAGTTTCATGCATAAAACCATCTTTCCAAAACTACTAGGTCCAAACCTTAATTCAAAACCACTCTTCAACCCTAGATTAACTTGACCATAGGTCAACCAAATCCTAAGTTAACCTAATCTTAGTTAGTTAGCCCTAGGTCACCTTAACCATGGGTTAACCTAACCCAAGTTAGTTAACCTTAGGGTTAACTAAAACTCTAGGATAACCTAACCTTCGTTAGTTAACCTTAGGTTAACTTAACCCAAATTAGTTAACTCTAGGTCAATCTAACCTTAGTTAGTTAATCTTAGGACACCTTAACCTTAGGTTAACCAAACCATGGTTAGTTAATCCTAATTCAACTCAACCAAGGTTAGTAACCTTCAAGGTTCCAATTCAAAGACCCCTTTTCAAATAATCTTTCAACTCAAAAACTATTTTCATAATATACTTTTAAAAACATCTTACTCTCTTGAGATTTCAAAAATTAACTCCAAAGCCTTTTCAAATATTCCTATTCTCTATCTTCAAAAATGCCTCCAAGAAATTCTCTTAAACTTGTCTCAACTAAAATGGCTAAACACTTAACATCTTCTAAAAAATTATTTTCAAAATATTTTCAAGAACTCACAACCCTAAAGTGTCCCTAACCTTTTATGGTTAGGGATTCCAAGGGAATGTGATACATTAAATACAACCTTCAAGATTGTCCATATAAGGGTTCCAAAACCTTAAATGTTTTCAAAAGCCCTTTTCAAAAACGAATTTCAAACATCACATTCTTGAAACAACCCTAATCCTTCTATGATCAGGATTGTTCAAGTGTAAGTAAGACATTCAAAAAGGGTTCTATAACTTTAAAGCTTTAAAAAACCAAAGGGAAGTTTCTAACCCCTTTTCCAAACATGTTTTCAAAACTCATAGCCCTAGAGGAATTTAGTTCTTCAATGACTAATTTTTTAAAGGTGATGAAATATTAAACATGTCTTTCATAAGGTATTCAAAAATTACTTTCAAAAGCATTTCGAAGACAAGTTTACAAGAGCATTTCTAATTCAAACTCTAACTCCAAAGTTTTTAAAATAAGACTTCAAAATATTTTCAAACTTTCCTTGAGTTATTCTAAAACCTTTCCAAAACTCCCTTGAATTGTTTCAAAGCATTTCCAAAGACTCACTTGAGTTGTTTAAAAAATATTTCAAAACTCCTTTGAGTTAATTCCAATAACATTTGAAATCATCTTCAATCCTAATTTCAAAAACATTTCAAACATCCCAAATCCTAT
This sequence comes from Euryodendron excelsum, assembly GCA_033060915.1. Classification (NCBI taxonomy): domain Eukaryota; kingdom Viridiplantae; phylum Streptophyta; class Magnoliopsida; order Ericales; family Pentaphylacaceae; genus Euryodendron; species Euryodendron excelsum. The sequence goes on along the minus strand of CM065378.1, from coordinate 39,452,391 downwards.
TTCAAAGACATTTTTCTAAACTTTCAAATTCTCTTTTTCCAAAGACCACAAAGTATCTTCAAAACTTTTCAATGGCCTCAATGAGCCTCTTTTCGATCGGGCTCTTGCCCGAATTACGAATGACTTGATTCTAGCCAAATGAGATACGTAGGCAACCTAAAATGGTGCAGTCATAACAGTAACTTGCATATTTTCAAACTTCCATATTTTCAAACATTTTTTTCAAAACTTGCATCATGAATTATTCATCCAAAAAGTGATGACCAAACTCCATTTTTAAAAATTCTAAAGTGGATATTAAGTGGATAATAGTAACCGGTTATTCAAGTGAGTGAATTAAGGGTGATTAGACATGTAGGTACTGAAAGAGCGGGATAGGGTGATGATCTTAGGATATTTTTCTTACATGTAACCAACCCCCGGACTATAGATTTCTATTTCGAAGACCAAAATCGGAGTCATATTTTCAAAAGGCTTTCCAAAGGTTATCAAGACCTATTTTCCAAAAACTCGTCTTAGAAGGGCATTTTCAAAAAACCCATGTTTAGTCTTCGGATTACACTTAGTCTTAGATGACCTAACACATCTTTAACTATGTTAGGTGGTGACTCCAAACTTTTTCCAAAAACCCTTGTTTAAGTCGATTTTAAGATCAAACCTAGTCGCACTTGTCCTTCTAGGAGGATGAGTTCTAACGAGAGAATACCATGCTTTTTCCCGAGCTAAGAAGACTTGGTTAAAAATTAGGGCGTGACAGTATTTATAGTCTTGCATCAATTCTAGCCGTTGATGGTGGTTGGGAGTGCATTGAATGCAAGATCGAGTTGTTACAAAGGTAAAAAAACTAACCATTACAGTCAAGGAGTCGACTCTTTTGTTTAAGGGGTCAACCCTTTTTATTTTACTATCATCTTCATCAGTTCTCTGTCCCAACGTTTCAACTCCTGAGAAATAGGGATTGACTCTTTTAGAGTTTTGTTTGACTTTACCAAGGCTCTGTCCGAATGTGTCAACCCTTGAAGTACAAGGAGTCAACTCTTTTAGCTTTGAACCAAAACTTCATCAAGGTTCTGTCCAAATGTGTCAATCCCTGAGGAACGAGGAGTCAACCCTTTTTGGATCTTTTTCAAGACTGTGCATTCTAGATTGAGGAGTTAACTCTTAAATCAGAGTGGGTCGACCCTTTTCATCAAAATCCTTTTTGTTCAGTCCACTTTCTGAATGAGTCAACTCTTAGGAATTCATGAGTCGATCATTTTTCCAGTAATTCTAAATCTTTTACAAGTCTTTTTCAAACAACTTTAAAGTCTTTAAGTTCTTCAATAATTATCCAAATGAAGCTTCTAAGGTTTGAAATAATTTTTTAAAGCAAGTTGATTTCCAAGATCACCTTCAATCTTTTCAAGATGAATTCAAACAATTTGATTCCTTGTAAAGTTCTTTAATCAACATAACTTCCTCCATTGATCCAAGACTTCCTCAAATACTTGAAGATAACTTCCAAGTCTTGTGATATTTTCTTTCATACCTTCAAAACATCTTCAAATCTTCTAAGAAAGGTTCCATGTCTTTGAGTAAATCTCTTCTTCTTCAAGATAGTTTCCAAGTTTTGTGATATTTTCTTCAATACTTTCAAATCATCTTAAAATCTTCTAAGAAAGCTTCCATGTCTTTGAGTAGGTCTTTTTTCTTTTCCCATTCTTGCAAGATATCTTTAAATCTTCAAGTTGAGCTTTTATGTCTTGTAAGAGTTATCTATAAACATCTTTAATCTCTTTAAGACGTTGTGTGAGAAAAGTTCTTTATTGATCATCCATCATACTCATCAACCTTCAACAATACTTGATAAGCTTCTCGATGCACAAGATTTTTAATGTCTTCAATATATGAAGCTTCAAATCATGATCCTAAGAGAGATTAATATATAATATGATTTACATACTAAGTAAAATCATTTGATCACTAATATAATATTTTGTTATCATCAAAATCAAGGCATGAAGTCAACAAATTCGACTTTACTTGCTAAATTAAAAGTCGTAATATTTTTAGCCCCAAACTCTTATGATTTCGATGTCATTAAAATAGAAGACAGTTAGAAGGACAAAATAATTATTTATCCTACTTTATATCTTTCCACTCACTTGGGTTATAATCCAAATTTTGAATTATCTTCAATATATTTTATTTAAACTTCTTCGTAGAAGATGAGGAAGTGAATTACCAAATAGTAGAAATGAAGACGGATAAATTAATTGAATTTATAAAAGAAATAATTGATAGGATCGTTATTTTGGCGTATGTATTGATATACCCAAAAAAGCAAAAAACAAAAAACGTATGTATCTATATACAGATAAACTATGATTAACTTTGCGCCATAATTTATTGGGCCATAAACACCCCTGCAACTCAGTAAAATAAATTAACAATTTTGAAGTGAAAAAAAGAAAGAAAGAAAAACAATTAAATTGTAATGCTATGTTTGAATTTTGAATTTAACAAGATAAATAAAATTACTTATATATACAGGGGCAAAGCCAATGTAGGCTCAGAGGAGGCAACTGCTTCCCTTCAAGTTTTTAAGAATTGCACTTTTGTCTATAAATTTGAAAAATTTTTCAATTTGCGCACTTTAAAATTTGTAAATGCCCCCTCAAGTTTTTAAGAATTGCCATTTTAACTAACAATTCATCACACAGTTCTTAATTTTCCCTCTAACAACTTATAAATGCCCCACCTAAATAGTTATTTTGTATTAAAAATCTTATTATATATTATATATTTTAGCTTATATACATAATACGTATATATAGAAGTTAAGTACCTTATTGGCCTATTGTTGATGATGAAGAAAAAAAATTCTTAGTTTTTATTAACGGTTGCCCCTCTTGAAAATATTTTTTTTGGCTCTGCCATTGTATATATATATATTCATTTCGTATGAATAACCAAACAAAAAACATGATTTTTTTGACATGTAATTTCATTTTCCTAACTCAACAAAAAATAATAATAAGTTTAGCTCTTTTCTTTTTCTTCACAAATCCAAGATTCAAACATATAATTTGCCTTTTTTCTCCATCCAACCTGTTTCTTTATCAAATATGGATGTTATGATAGAGAAATAACTTAGGAAGTAAAAGATAAAGTAGAAGAAGAAAGAGGAAAAAGATTTTAAAAAACTAGTATAATCTCACTTTGATGAAGGGGCTAGGACAGCTAGCGCCCACTAAATTCATTATTTAATACAATAGCATCTGTCGCAGGTGATGATCACTCACTAATTGATACTAACTACCTTAACTGAAACTCACTTATAATTGATGTGCCTAGCTCATATGACTGATGCTTAGCCTACTTTAACTGAAACTCACTTATAATTGATGGGCTCTATCTCAGATGATCGATGCTTGGTAGACCCTAGCTGAGGGCGAGTGACCATTACCTATACGACTGATGCTAGCACCCCTCTAACATTTTTGTCAAGTTAGTGATGTTTTATATGCAAGCTTTAGATAAATAGACTTCCTTCTCACATGTTCATTTTGACTAGCTATCATTTATGTATTACATGAAATTTATGTAGTTGGTGTGGATTGTTACGCTTCACCCACGAGTTGGAGAGAATAATTGATTAAAGGGTTGAACACCTTTTAACAAAAAAATTTGTATTATCTTATGTAAGTGGAGAAGAAGAAGAACAACAAATTAAAGGAAAAAAAATTATTGACAAGTCGAAAAAATCAATTTTATTGCTCCTCTTGTAATTTTTTGGGTCGGGCCTGCCAACACTATATAACAACAAAAGGTGTATTAGCCTAACCCCGACAGGCCTGAGACTAAATTTCAAGGCCCCCTATTTTTTTATTAAAAATATTTATTTCACAAATCAAACACAAATATTTTAGTAGTTAAAGTAGTTTGTGTTTTCTTATTGATAAAAAATCAAAAGTTCAAATATTGTAACTAGTTTTTCTAATGAATATTTTTCTTCTCCAAAATATAATATATGTACTTCTGAGTGTGGGTGGAACTTGAAATTTTTTTTTTAAACTTATCCATTAATGTAATTAGGCCTAAAATATTTTAAGTCTGGCACCACGTGCCAATCTCTAATCACCAACCCTATAAAGATAGGCGGGTACCTAATGGGAACGGAATAATAGGTTATTCAATTTCGCTTGAAAATTTAATAAATTTTAAAATATATTTAAACTTTTATTTTTTGCGCAAATCCTAGATGAATTTTAATAGAGTTGAACTTGAGTAGTTTGATTTTTTTATACAGTTTTTAAATAAATATAAAATTATTAAATTAATAAATTAATAAATTTTAAAATATGCTGAAGCTTAATTTCTTTAAAAAAAATTCAAACGGATTTTTTGAATAACCCAACACGAGTGGAGTTGGCTTCTTCAGCTAAATTCTTAATTTCCCATTAGAAAAATACTACATGCACCGAATCGTGTACTAAAATGTTTATACCTTGACTAAAACGACATCGTTTTGGTAAGAGTGTAAAAAAAAAAAGTCTAAAAGCCAAAATTTCAAAAAAAAAAAAAAAACAGATATGAAATTCTAACTTTTCAAAAACTTATACCAATTTATCTTCTCAGGTCATAAACCTCTTAAAGAAGACATTGTTAAAAATAAAACTTAATAAAAAAAATAAAGTTTTATTTTCAACTGTAATTATTTTTTTATTAAGTTTTATTTTTGACAATATTTTATTTAAGAAATTTATGACCTGAAAAGATAGATTGATGTAAGATTTTTAAAAGTTTCAGGTTTCATGTCTTTTTTTTTTTTTTTTTTGTAAGTTCTGACTTTTAGACTTTTTTTTTTTTATATACACCCTGATTAAAGTGATATCGTTTTAGTCAGGGTTAAATATTTGCTTCGGTACGTATAGTCTTTCTCTTCCCATCAAATCCACTAAAATTATTGTGACAGTGACATGGTTTGGCCCCATGGCCGTTGAAATTTCCGCACATAGGAATCACCCTCAACTTTACACTTCAAAAACCACTTACAGCAGAATACGGAGGACGACGGTGGGCTCTCTCTCTCTTAGATCGTCAACGTCTCTTCGTACAGCAAAATCCCAGAATCAAGGTTTCGATCTTTGCACAAAAGAACCACGGTTAACGCTCCTTCTTCTTCTTTACCTGTCCCTGTTTTCGTTTTAGATGTCTCTGTGTATATATTCATGTATATATTTCAAATATTTCAATATCCAATCAAGCTGTTCAAGATCTTGCCTTGAGAAATGAAGTTCTATGTTATGATCATAATTTGTTTCAAATCCATTTCAATTGTTTTTTGGGCCTACATGTATGTGGGTTGCACTGTATAGAACGATGAGAAAACAATTTTGCTGTGGTGTGAACCTTGGGTGTGAAAGATGGACGAATTCCAGTAGTTGCAAATTCTTGTAATTAGTCTGGACCAACTCTAACCGTGTTAATTTGTTGATATCACATCCTATACACTGTCTGGCCTAATGATATCAATTTGATGACATCAAGACATTTAAACCTATACTAGCTGGTGGGCACATGCGATGCTTGTGCAATTTTCAATGGCGATGATGATCGTTGTCGTAATTTCTTGAATCACCAGAGTTGATGATGTTATTCATGTCTGCAAGTGAATAGGATGATGCAGTCAAGAATTTGTAAATAACTGAAGCAGTTATTAGAATAATTACATGGAGTTTTTGTGTTTTTTTTTTATTTTACTTATTTTCCCTTACAGTTATTGAGAAGCAAACTATTTAAAACAGTAAAAAAAATAAATTTAATAGGACAAATAGGGGGGAAAAAAAGGTCATGTTGCGTGATACAGTTTCAATGATACCAATTGGAGTTCTTCCTTTGTATATTAGAATGGACATATAGGTATACATATATATGATAATTAAGGATGGTGCAGAGTGTATTCATGTTTTTTAGATGCAAGTCTTAACTCTTACCTTTGGTTCAATGGCCAAAAGCTAATAACCAGGATCATAAGATTGTTGTAGTATTTGATTTCTAGAGTTAAGACTTTGCATATCATGTTTTGGCTTTTGCCTACATTGATGATAGGTGTGTCTATTGGTAAAGGTTAGTTTGAGTTGGATTCAAATTTTGAATTGACAATAGTTGTGTATAAAGATAGGGCCAGGATCGTGGTAGAATTCGAGTATGAGCTTGCAAAATTAGATGTTCTGGTGTCTGATAGGCTATTTCTTTAAATTAATGCTATCTCTTAGAATTCCATAGTTTTGGATGAAGGAATTAATTAACTTGTCTATAATTGTGAAAAAGAAAACAAAAACTGATGCGTTTGTTATGTTTGTACTATTAAATTGTTGTAGATGAAGACTATTCAGCCATCGTACTTCGAAGCACCGGTTGTTAGCCTGAGTAGTATCTATTGCCATTCCTGATGTGAGGTGCACCGTTCAAGCTCCAATTACTACACAGGTGTGTGTCACACTTTTAAAAAAAATATTCATAAATATAGTAACAACGGCTAAAACAGTTAAAATGATCATTTTTTGGGTCTTGTAAATGTAATGCAAGTAGATGCCTAATTTTCTTATCTATTTTTTTTTTCCTCCTTCTAGCATGATAACTTGATATAGATAATGCAAGAAGCTTTTAATTAACAATGTTCATTTTGAATTAAGATTTTCTGTATAAATATTTAAAGTCAAGGTTAAAAAGTTGCTATGTCTTCTTTGTGAGAATCCTGGTAGGGAGATACAGGATTAGCTAGATTCAGTTGCTGCTTTTCTCTAGGGCCTCATCATGTTATTATAAAACAGTCATGGCTTTTGAGAATATCTTTTCTTTTTTCTTTTTTTTTTTTTCTTTTATCTTTGCTTTTAGAATGTAGCAATAATCTTATTAGTAGATTTGGCATATTATTTTGATACCTTACCCATTTGTCTCTATTTTCTAGTAGAAACTACAATAAAGACATGAATACCATAAAATTAAACTAAAAAACTTGCCAACTTAGTCTACATAAACATGATGATAATACCACTAAACACTAAAGCCAAGGGAGTTAAAGTAAGGCATTAAAATGTGCTAAATTTTATATTCTTAACAAATCCAAGGATGCTTCACATTTATAAACTACACGGCCATAAATTTCATTATCTCAATGGAGAAGAGGGTCTCTTTGGTATCATTCTTGTTGTTCTTAAAACAAAATTAAAAGTCAAGTCAATTCAACTTGGAAGTTTAAGCCTCCAAGGATGCAATGTCAATTCTCATGATTTATCATACTTCAAAACTCGAGGACTAGTTTTTTTTTATATGACTATGTTACCTGGACTCTGTTAAATTTATGAAATATCTATGTCGGACACTCGACACTTGGATAAGGGTATGGGATATGTGTCTGATATGACTAGTTGGTAATGCATTTAATAAATTTGTATAAATAATTGAGTTTACTAGAGAACTATGCATAAGACTTCTATTTTATGCATAAAATGCTATACTTTACTTTGTAAACACCGTTTTACCTTAAATAAATAAAAGAACTATTTCAAAAATATGAAATCTAGTCTTGTCAGAATGTCCTTCGACATGAGAATTAGATGAATCCGACGCTTAGACACATACTTGCACCCGACACTTGTACCAGTGTCTAGGTTACATAGTGAGGACGGATGATGAAGAGTATGCCAACCAAGGGAAAAAGGGGAACAAATTCCAAACCTCACATAGAGTGCTGCTTGTGATCAAGTCTTGGTTCAACTTGTGTGTAAATTTATGTTCTTATAGGCTGGTTGCCTCTGGTATAATTTTGTTTGTAGTTTATTAACTATTAGGAGTTAAGGTATTTTGATAATTAGTAGCTGTTGGACATAAGCTATAGTGATGGTCCATGGGCAGATTGCAAATTAAGCTTTTCTTTGGTCTGTGTACGATCTATATTAGTCTTCTCTCAAGTGTTCCAAGTAATCAACATTTTCAAATATCTTATTTTGGGGTCTTTGTCCTACTAGGAGTAGGAAGAGTCTAGTAGCCTATAAAATATCTATGTAATATTTCTATTCAATAGAGTTGCATAGGATATTGTGTCATGCATGATGCAACCTGACCTCAGGTGATGATTTTTAGGGAATTCTAGATGGGAATCAAAGATATTCCTTCTTCTCTTCTTACGCACCAAAAAGAAATTTAAATAAGAGATTTTTCTTCTTCTCTTCTTACACTCAAAAAGAAATTTAAGTTACTATTCTCAGTCAATGTTTGCAGCCATAGAAGAGCCCCCTTGTAAGCCCTCAAACTCTTTTGTAACAAGCTGTAACCAACCTTAACCCTTTTCGTGCCATTTTACTTTTAATTTAACTTACACCCATAGGTATTTGCTGTGCAGGGTTTCCTAGGGTTTTCTGAAACTACTGATCTGAAGTTCCAAAAACCTTTCACTTCAAAACCAAGCCAATTTAGGCTATATCCAATTGACAAAGACTATAGCATCTTTTCTACAAGTTAAAATCACTAAACTGGCAAGCTTTTTACTACCTTAGCCCACCGTGAAAACCAGTCGTATTTAGCAGTAATTTGAGTTTCCTGGTGCTCTACTATATCAATATGGTATTGGGGCTCTCGTAGGAGAGCGTTTTTACAACTACATATAGTTTTAATTGCAAAACTGGATTCTGGTTTCGTTTTGTTGGATGATGAAAGAATGCTTAAAAGTCAGTCCTTTCTTAAAAAACAGTGCAATTGTATCATCTCATTTCAATTTAGGAATAAAATTTTGTTTCATTAAATTTATGCATGTTGGTTTGATATCATTAGAGATGAGCATTTTTTTTACTCTTTGATATTTTATTATTAATTTATTACTATTACTATGAGATTACTGTTCCAGTTGTCAGAAAATTCTCTACAGGTTGTTTTCTTTGTTTATCTAACTTTATCAATGTTCTGCGCACCGTTTTAGCATCTTTCTTTCTTCAAGAACATGAAACCGACCAGGGATACCCTTCTGAGGGAAAGCAAGCAGTACAAACTCCCACAAAATGACAAACTTTCGCGCTTGTTAAGAGTGGTACAAAAGAGGGCATCTGCCAGTGAAAAGAAGGAACAGGTGTGTGGGTTGACAGAAATTAAGTGGGGGAGTCATCTTCCTTATGACTTGATTTTCAAGATTCTTCTTCTACTTCCTGCTGAATCTCTTCACATATTGAGTTTTGTGTGCAAGGCATGGTTCAATTTGATTAACAGCTCGAATTTCATAGAAGCTCACATCCGTCGATCTGAAATTGTTCTTATATTTCTGCGATCAGTCTCCCAAAGAAGGCCTAAGACTTTCTCTATTGAAGCCAAGCTTGGTCTATCAGAACATTACTCATTTTTTACAACGAGGGAACCTGCTAGATCTTACATCGATTTCGTGGAGGTGCAAGATGGAAAGGGTAAGGTAATTGAGTCAAACATAAGTGGCTTTAAGGATATCCTAGCAACTTGTAATGGTTTAATCTTGGCTACATGCAAACAGAATGGGGGCTTACTAGTAATTAATCTGGCGACTAGGAAGCTTATCGCACTTCCTCTAGGTACTATTGCTCCACGTAATGAGTCATATGGGTTCGTGTTCAGCCACTTGACTAGAGAATATAAAGTGGTACACTTGTTTCGGGATGAAAGTGGATATATTAGTTGTGAGATACTGAGCCTTAATACAAGATTGTGGCGGGCAGTGGATGGACCTTCTTTTGGACTATTTAGAAAGTTGATTCACAAACCTCTTGCTGCCATTGGAGGCTTGCATTGGCTCCCTGCCAAATATGGCTGCAGTAACCTTGCGTCTATGGGCATCGATGATGAGAAGTTTCACATGAGAACTCTTCCCATTAGCAGCAGCATAAATGATAGACTAGTCGAGATTGGGGGATTTCTGAGCTTTGTGACTCATGTCACACTGAATAGAATTGAGGTATGGATCTTGAAGGGATTGCAGGGGGAAGATTGGGTCAAGCGGCATATTATTACGAGCACTAATATTACGAATTTGATTCCCATTTCCACTTTGAGGTGTGGTAGAGAAATAGTCTTCAAGGGACACAGGGATTCCTCTTTCTATGCCTATGATATCGAAATCCAAGTGATGAGAAAGGTTGAGATAGAAGGTGAACCTCTACGGCGTCATGGCTCTTACCTGCCTCATGTGAATACCCTTGCTTCGTGGGAGAGTCTCGGGGGCTTGTGGTAGAAGCCACCTGTTCCTCTACTCTTTATCGGTTTCATTTTAGTAAAGCAAACGAAGTGTTTCTGGAAATCTTGGAACTTAATTCTGCTTTTGCTTTGGGTGTTTGGTTTTCTTGTGAAAAGATGGCCATTGTATTACACTTGACATGGCACTTAGGTGAATGATCCAAGGAGTTTTAAGTCTTATTTTGTTGCATGATGGTATGCATTTAGGAAACTCATTTCTATCTTTTCAATTTTAGTGGTGGTTTCTTGGCAGATATTATGTATTCGCGACTTTTGACTGTGAAGGAAAAGAGGTGGTTCAGTTCTTTGTAATACAAGTTATCCATTGGGATATTCATGTTCAGTAACTATGCTTTCGGTATGGTTCAGTTCTTTTTTTTTCGTAAGGATGCTTGGTTCTCTGGAGAATAATATGCCCTTTTTTTTTTAAGGAAAGTCAAACCACTTAACAACCCATTAAAATAGGAAGTTAAGTAAAAAGAATATGTTCATCTCTCCTGAACCCAACTCTCTCTGTCTCTCTCTCTCTCTCTCTTGTGCGCACACAGCACAGATGTTAGCATTTTCGTGTGAACATGTTCTTACAGTGTTTCTATGATCTCTTTTTTTTCCACCGCATACTTTGGGTAATGAAATGTATGTTTTGTTTTACTATGCGGCTATGGAGACTCGAACTCATCAATCCAAATTTTTATCCATTAAATTTATCACTGGGTAGTTTCTATAGTCTTTTATATTGGAGTGCCACATGTCCTTATTCATCTACTTACATAGGAGTGAGTTTTTCAATATTTGATCCCACCTAACAGGGAGACCCTACTATTATGTGAGTGGTAGAGTAAGAATAACTTAATACTTCAGGAGTATTGAATAATTGTTTTGTTAGGATTTTTAGTATTAGCTAATCCTGTAAACGTAAACTCATTGCTTATATCTTGTTTCAAGTAGTATTTGGGTCAAATAAGTCTAAGATTCAAGTTCAAGTTGCTAGAGTACATGCTGTTCAAGTTATAGTACAAGCCTTTAAAGCACAAAGACTTAAAATTTTGGAAGGCGATATCTTTATGCTTAGGTATTCATTCAAGTTCCATAATATATAGATTCCATGTAACTTCTCGAGAGTAATCTGAATATGCAAATAAACATGGCTCGAGCGAAAATTGCTCGAGCGATATGTGGACAGTCTGTAGAATTAGAGACTCAAAATGCATCGCTCAAACTTGGCTCGAATTTCGCTAGAGTGATACGTCGAAGTCAGGTCCAAATTAAACTCTAATATCATCTAAGTTAGTCCAGAATTGAGAACTCTCAAGCTAGGTATTCTCAACCAATCCAAGATAGTTCTAGCCTACTTTTTATGGGGTCTAAGATATGCTACATAAGTCCATTGAATTGTACATGTTCCATATTTTTGAAATTTAGAAAAAATTAACAAGAGAGAAGAACAGAGTGTGGGGAATATATTTCAAATCTTGGTGAAGTAATCATAGATGAGTTGTTGAGCATATAAAGTTCCTCACCAGTAGTATTAAACAAAATAATATAGTTGCAAGATCGTCTTAGTAGATTCCGAGGACGAGGAAGAACACTATGATGATTTGTTGTTGAGGTCGAAGTTAGGGAGAATAGAAACTCGAGGAGTTGAGCAAATAATCTTAAACCGGAGTTCAGCAAATAATCTTAAACCGGAGTTCGTAGGGATTCAGACGACAATTGTGAAGATTTAATTGTTATGGTTGTAAGGCATACTTATGTAACCTGTTCATTATAGCGCTTGGTCTACTGGACGTGGTTTTTTTTCAAGTTGAGTTTTCACGAGAAAAATTTGTATCTCTTTAGATCGCTTGATATTACTGTTGTGTGATGTATGCATGTGAATGATTACTTAAGCAAAGAAAATTAGATAAGATTTCTTAGCTAATAGGTGATCATAAGTCTTAATCTGTGAAACTAGAATTTTCATCTTTCGTTTTGAAGACAGCTTCCATAGATGATCAATCTCTGAGTTCTGTTTACATTTTTTTTTTGGTTTTCTCGTAAACCAAAAAAATGAGAACTTATTATTTTTTGGGTTCTTGAGAACAATAAAAAAATGTGACCAACGAAAACACTATTGTTTTTTATATCATTTTTATTTTTGTCTCTCTTATTTCTTCTCATGCAATCTCGCATAGTAAGATAGGTTTTGGATTTTTATAATGAAGAAACATATCCTTTTGAAAACCAAACCATTTCAACCCATTAATTTACTGGCCCATGTGTTATATATCTGAAATTTCGTATTACTTGAATTTTAACCTAAATCTTTACTTATGTGATGAATGTCTGCAATGCAAAGTAATAAAGTAAAGACATAGGAATTTATCGTGGAAACCCAAACAAAAAAAAAAACCACGTCCAGCAAGCCAAGCGCTATATTGAACAGTTTACACACACACAAACTTATAGCCATAGTAATTGAACTCCACAATTACTGTTCAAATCTGCACGAATCCCGTCTTAAGACTGCGTCCTCGACTCCTCGAGTTTCTGCTCCCGTGCTTCAGCTTTAACACCGAATCCTCTAAAGACCATCTCCTAGTCGTTCTTCAAGTTGCAAAATCAATTGGTGAAAATACTCGCTCTTGTGATCTCAAAACATTAACTTTTCACCCTCTTTACTCTCTTGATCAATTCTGAATATCAGGCCTGAGAGAAAAATATCAAGAGTCTTTTCTAACAATTAATTCTCTAGACTCTTATAGCATTCCTAGGATCACCAAGAAGGTATGTTAGAACTACCTCTTGATTGGCTGAAAAGATCTGGCTAAAGAGTCCTAAAAAATTAACTTACTTTGATGAGAGAATATTTCAATTCGAATAAACTTTTGTCGTACCACTTGAGCGGATATAAGGCGGTGTTCGAGTGATGCTCTTTGATTTTTGCATCTGCAGAATTTTCACGTACCGCTCGAGCGGATGTATGACCGCTCGAGCGGATGTATGACCACTCGAGCGGACTTCACTTGAGCTGAGATCTCTGCATATTCAGATTGCTCTCGAAAAATTATATGGAATCTATATATTATGAAGTTTGAACGGACATTTGAGCAAAGAGATATGACCTTCTAAAGTTTCAGCTCTGCGTTCTTTAAATGCTTGTACTGTAGTTTAGACAGCTTATACTCTGACAACTTGAACTTGAATCTTAGACTTTTTGACCCAAATACAACTTGAACTAAGGTTACAAGCAAAGTATTTTTATCAACGGAATTAGCCAATACTAAAAATCATAATAATATCCAACTCAACCCTCTCCTTTTTTGTGTGTAGTTTTTGGCATTTTGCCTCTAAGAAAATGTTGGATTTACTTGAAGTTTTTATTCCTAACCTGTTACTAGCTCATCCATATTTTATTTTATATTTAGATGCTAGAAATGGAGAGATATAATGGAAATTCAATTCCTATTTTCGTTTATGTCATTCGAGTGTATTCATGACACGGAATATGATTTCAAGTTATGTTTCTAATACAAAATAAGATTATCACTCTAAGCGGAAATCTCATATTATTTGAGCAATCAAAAAAAAGAAAAGGGAAATGAGCCCATAAAATTTAAAATATCTATTTCCCCATAAAGATTTCTGACTAAATCAAACTATTAAATGATATAAACTCATCGCCAGTAATGGGGATTGTGGTAGTAGGATTCCTATTTTTCTCTTTAAGATTTGCCAGCAAAACACAATTACACAATTCTTTATTCTTTCTTTTAGACAAAATCAAATGATTGTTTGTGGTCATTTCATTTCCAACCAAAACATACAAAATTTTAGCTTATAATTTTAAAAATGTTATTACAATATTATTCTAGTGAAAAATTTTTTATATAAAAATTATGTAATAAAAGAAATTTCCATAACTTACATATGAATCTCAAAATCTAGATAGGTAATTTTCACTTTCGGTTCAGTATGAACTTATTGAATACTTTTATTTATTAAAATTTAGCATTTTAGAATGGCAAGCAATTCTTCAATGGCATTTCCTAATGACAAGCACTTATCGCTCTTGGATTCCCATAATCTATCTATTTCCAAACATAAGTTTTAGTTGTATAATAATTGTTCTTTCAAGCCCTTTTCAGAAATGTATTGGATGCATTCAACTTTTACTTGAAATGACCTCACTGTCATCGATATAATAATTGATGTATTATTTTTAAATTTTATTAGAAACATATTAAAATAAAAATAAAATAAAATAACAAAACAAGCTTGTCTGAATCTTGTAAACACTACAATTCACCTTAAAAAAATTAGCTTAAAAAAACATGTAGAAAGAGGCTTGTCTAGCTTTCGAAGTCAATAGGATTATTACTTTAATAAAAAGAGAATTTTCCAAAATTAGGGGTATTTATGGAATAAGAGTAAAAAGATGAGCTTTTAATGCATTAAGTAGGACATTTTAGAGATGCAATGGATTGGGCCTTAATAACATGTGCGCAAGCACTAAGCTGCAATTAATGTTATCTAATTGAATTTTGAAGTTGTTGAATTTTGTTTAATTAAAATTAAATTTTCAAAAACAATACAAGCAAATTAAATGCATTGCTATTTATGAACGATAAAATAGAGTAGTTTTTCAATGAAAATTATATTTTTCCATAACATTGTACGAAAATTTTCAACATAAAAACATGTCAACAATGTTTGTAATGAAAAGCCATCACGGCACGTGTTTTGCTTTAAAGTAAAGAGCTCTCATTCTATATTAGAGTAATAAGTATCTCTTAACATAGGTCTTAAGCGCATTTGTTAGGAAAAGCAGAAGGGAAAATCCAAATGCATATAATGTGCCTCAACGGATGCCTAAGGGTACCTAGTAGTAAGACCCTTATTAACTAATTAGTAAATTATTAAATTCCAAATTATTTCTTCAAGTTCAAATAGCAAAATGGCTAATTTTTGTTGCCACTTGAATGTGAAAATGTGAGTCGCTAAGTTTTAGACTTTTCATGATGCATGAATAGTTTTTTAATCAATTGGTTAAATCCACTAATTTGAATTAACTTCATCAAATAGTGAATGCAAATATGGGATATGTTCATTTAATAAAATATCAATTCGTGCATTAACAGATTATCTCCTTGATAGCTAATGCTTTTTATAACGGACAAATAATTATTAATGAACCAGGTGTCAACCCGCGCATGACACGGGAAATAAGGCTTCATGCATTATAGTCGAGGTCATTCATCAAAAAATGATATCAATAAATAAACTAATCCTATTTTGTGATATATATAACTTTAAAGTTCTATTAGATTAGGTGGTTGAATTTTAATAGTTTTTTAAGAGATTTTAACAGTCAAGGGTAGATTGACGCCTGACCGAGCGATGTCGCCTCTACTGAATTTTGAAAAAAAAAATTTTTTTACTAGACCCAATTAAAAATGAATTTCACCGGACTAAACCCAATACTCATTTCAAGTGTAAATCAAAGCTATTGCTTTAAGTTCCTAATTTTTAAAAGCTCGTAAGTTTTAAAAACCCTACGTATAGTTAAAATTTTTTATAATTTTCAAATATTTTTTAAAAAAACAAGCCTCAATATAAATAAGAAAAGACGCATAAAAAAAGATAAAAATGGTCTCAGTCTAAATAAGAGAAGAATCTATCTATAACATCATCAAATGGCTTGTTGATGTATGCTTGTATTTTTATATAGATCGATGTTTTTTTTTTTTGAAAAAAGTGTAATTTTTTTGTTGTTTGTGGATTTACATGTAGGTGTTTCGGTGAAATTGAAAAGTAAATTATGTATTTAGTTAATTGAATCACAAATTTGGTTGAATCATTTGGTAAATACTTCACCAAAAATTAATTTTTATTGAATGGTTAAATCCATTGTGATTCAATGAATACTCCATTAAAAAGAGAGAAAAACAAATTAATTAATAATTTTTCATCTAAAAAAAATCAAATTTTAAGTAAAAAATTTACACTAGTATTAAAATTGTGAAGAACCTCATTTAAAATTTTTGCTTTAGAGTATTTTTTGCCTCCGCTGAAAAAAATTCCTAAATCCGCCATTGTTAATAGTTGAATCTTAGTGAACTATTTTACAAATAAAAATTAAATATCTTATTAATTATAAAGAGTTTAATAAAACTCAAAAACTTCTATTCATGATATCAACTATTGTTTTAAATGAAAATTAAAAGATATCTTAATCATACAATGAAAAATTATTTGATGGATCTCGATATCAATTATTATTTTAAATGAAAATTAAATGCAATAGACAACTTAATTAGAAACTTGATGGGTTTAAAAATGATGTCAATAAATAAACTGATCCTATTACGTGGTATATATAACTTTAGAGTTCTATCAGATTAAGTATTTGAATTTTAATAGTTTTTTAAGAGATCTTAGGTAGTTGAATATTAGTGAACCATTTTACAAATAAAAATAAAATATCTTATTAATTATGAAGTAGTTTAATAAAACTCAAAAACTCCTATTCATGACATTAACTATTGTTTTAAATGAAAATTAAAAGAGATCTTAAGCATACAATGAAAAATTATTTGATGGGTCTCGATATTAACTATTATTTTTTAAATAAAACTTAAATGCAATAGACAACTTAATCAAAAACTTAATTGGTTTATTTTCAAAATAAGAAACTTAATCGGATTAGTATAAATGAATAATATACCAAATAGTAAACTCATACATATCTACACGTATAACTGCAAATAAATAGCTCAAACATATTCATATGTATAAAACAATTAATAAAGATCTTCATTGTATATAATTCTTTTTAAAATAGGATTTGTGTAATAAATAGAAAACTTAATGGATAAGTATCTCTATTACCCTTATAACATAGTATTTTAAAAGTATAACCATAGTTATCAAAATCGAATCAGACTGATTGATTCAACCAATTGAATTGAGAACCAGATCTTGAACCAATTTGGTTTCATTAATTTATTGAAAATGCAATTGAATCGGTTGAACTGGCCAATATTTTAAAAATCTAGCGAACTGTGTCACACTTCCAACCTAATTAGACATCATTAATGTCACATTAGACAGGGTGTGATCGCACAAGTTATCGTACCTGTGAACGATAGTGAACAACACCTTATCGTACACCAAAAGATAAACTGCAATTTGACTAAACAGATATATAGACAAGAACTATGCATTAATAAAAGTAAATCATAAGTTATTTACATCTTTACAAAGTCATGACATAAAAGCATTATATAAAATAAAGTCCCAATGTCTCATACAAAACACAACAAGAAACAAAAGTAAAGCAACAAAAGCTCGCCTCCAAGACTCGACATTCCTGACACTAATATGAACGCCACTGTGGCGACAACTAGGACTACAGTGAACCGTACTCTATCCTTAACTTCCCTGTCAAAAAGGTCTGTATAGGCGTGAGTTAAAAGTCAACATGGTCACAGTAGATAATCAAGTTCATAAAGAATGATAACAAGCATCCACAATGCACATCTAGGTATAAATAATCAATATATATAGGTATCATGAATGCCTCAATGCAAAGAATGTATCACCTATATATGTGCGCAAGTTTAGATAACGTTAGCCTGATGAGTGATAGCTCGTTATCAAGGATGACCCACGTCAACACCCTTTTAGATCAACTCTATATCGGTTAATCTTTAGGTTAGTCTCATATCAGTAAAACCTTTTTTCATGAAATACATTGGCATACAATAAGAATGGTATGTAATGCCACCTCAAATATAACCTCTAATGTCATCTCATATCTCACCTCACATATATCATCATCAATATCATGTTATAGAAAATCATCGAGCAATTCAATATGAATAAAATTATCTATATTCCCACAATTAACACTGACATTCATAACAATACAAATAATATATTCACTTTTATATGAATAATATTATCTCATTCCCACTTGTCATTGCATATACACCACGACAAAGTTCACTCATTCGATGTCATTGAAGGAACTTGCCCTCTATTAGCTCCTATTATCACAATCGTGTTAGTTTACTCAATATATAATTTCTCCATAATATCTTAACATAATGCATACACTCCCAAACAAGTCATAGAATTGACATGATATATTAGAAATGTCATACGATAACCTTAATTAAGCTCCTAATATAATGCAATAACTAAAAAATACCAAAATTCACTAAGTCTTCTAATTTGTCAAAACTGACACAGACCTCATAAAATGGACATAACTTTGTGAGATTTTACCAAACAATTTCAAAGCTTGGGGAATATGAAATAGACATCTCATAGAGTATTCCTACCAAATTTCACATTTATTAAACAAGCCTAAATATTTATTTGATATTTTACAAGACAGGGCAGAGCTGTAGAAACGAGAATCCAACAACTGATGGTCTATCTTTGAAAGGTTCTTAACATAAGTAAATGATAGCACAATAATCTGAAATTTGGTACATATTATTATCCACATATCTAATAGATAACATAAATTTTTTATAATTTTTTGACTACTCTAACTTAGTTTAATGTTCTGTCAAACTAGGGGTTGCAAATTTGGACATCAAAATTATGCAGAGACACTTCAATTTAAAAAACTCACCATAATTCGAAATTATAATATTTTTGAGTGAAATTAAAACCCAAATTACCATCATAACTCTAAGTTAAAGTGTTCAATAATTCAGCCACAAATAAGATTTGTAGTTAAGTCAGAATATCTCCAAACTGCAGCCGTATCACAGAGATGACTCTGGTTATGGTAGCCATAAATGATTTCAAGTTTTTACTATGAAAGCCCTCACCTCCTACTCTCATTTACATAGCATATAAGATATAAACATGCAAGAACCCATGAATACACCATCACACAACTATAAACATGAGATGTCTCACATTATGAATGAAAACACAAGCCTACCCCTTCAATCTCTTCTTCCTCTTTTCTCTCTCTATCTCTCCTCCATCCGAATGATGAGGAGTCAATAAGCTTCTCTTCTAACTTTCCTCTCTCAACTCCCAGTCAATGTAGCTAACCTCCCCACCAAAGAGTCCACTAACTAACTTACCAATGACTTACCAACTAACTCACTAATAATGAAATGACATTTGTCACGCACACATGTACCCACATAAGTTTACATACCAATTAACCATGCAATAAATATAGTTAAATTAAATAAATTAATTCAACTAATTCTAATAAATAAATAAACTAATTATGAAATTATAAGATTAGGGTCTCACAAACCGATCGGGCAATTTTTTTAAAAAATTGTTGACCAACTTTGATTTTTTAAGTCGCTTTTAAAAAATTCATGTGTTTGTGGCTTCCAAGTGTTAAACTTGGGAACTAAGAGTGGAATTAAGCAACACTTACCACTATTACACTTGATTTCTTGTATTTTTGTCACGCCTGGGCTCCGCAGTGGACAATATTGTACGTGGCGGAGCCTAGGCATGACAGTTTTATTTTGTAATCTAATATATTTAAGCTAAAGCATATATGTATAAATAAAATACAATTAATTTATAACACAGGTTGAACCGGTTGAACCATCGATTGAGCTAATGAATTGTAAATTGATAACCTCACCGGTCTGATGCATGGTACTGTTTTGATAACTATGAGTATAATAATATATACAGAACCATCTAAGCGCCACCTAAAAAAGAGGTAAATTATAACACAACTTTTATATATATATATATATATATATATGATGGCTTAAGTGCAATGAATTATGTATAACTAATCACATTCGTGTTTCGAAATTAAATATAAAATAGTGAGTGTAAAATGTGAATGCATGAAATAACTTTTACTTAAGAGAGTAGTGGGATACGTTAAATTTCTCCTTTAGACTAAAATATTAAAAAACCTATTTATTGGTAAATCTTGGATACAAATTTCATTAAATCCAATGGAAGATTTTGTATTTACTGTCAACCTTTTTATGTTCAAGTATTGGCCTACCCAAAGTCTATGCTTGTAGTTATCAATAAATAAAATAAAAGGTGAGTGCACTAAATATGAGTGTGAAATGTGAATGCAATAAATGACCTCTAATTTTTTTTGTTAAAAGATACTAGTGTGACCATTAAATTTCTCCTTAATTTAGACTGAAATATTAAAAGACTTATTTCTTGCTAAATCTTTGATACAGATTTGGTTAATCCAATTGAAGGTTATGTATTTATTGTTAAAATTTCAAGATTCACATTTCATAAAATACACGGGATTTTTCCCAAAATAAATAAATTAAAAAACTTTTTTTCCAAAATAATCAAAGCCAAAAGGTAATTCCCAAAATAATGTAAAACGCAACCTTAAAATGCGTTTTCTATAGCAAAAGAAAAATGGGCGAAAAATCCTAAGAAAATACAAGCGGGAGTTGCGTTTTCTGACAAAACGCAGGTGCGGTGTGCGTTTTCACATTGCCACTTTTCCCCACCTACCCCACCCCAATTTCCCCTTTCCCGCCTAACCAAACACCCCCCCCTACCACCCCCCCCCCCCCCCCCCCCCCCCCCGGCGCCCTAACTAATCTCCTTTTAATTAATTTTATATTTCAATCTCACTAATCCCTCTTTTAATTAATTTTATATTCTGTTTCCTCTAACTAAAAAAATGTATATTCTTTTATACTCTTTTCCCCCTTCTAATTAATTCTATATTCTTTCTATATTTTGTTTAAAATAACTAATTCTATATTTTATTTAAAATAAAATAGTTATTTTATTTATTTATGTTAGTAAAATAGTTTTATTTAAATGTATAAAATCAAAATTGTTATAAGAGTTTAGTAAAAATAATAATGAGTAAAATAATTAAATTTAAAAATTTGTTAGTAATTAATTTAGTAAAAATAATAATGATTAAATAATTAAATTTAAAAATGTGTTAGTAATTAGTAATAAAATATTAGAATCAAAATTGTGGTAAGAGTTTTTAAAAAGGTGTTATTAATTAGTAATAAAATATTAAAATCAAAATTGTGGTAAGAGTTTAGTAAAAATAATAATAAGTAAAATAATTAAATTTAAAAATGTGTTAGTAATTAGTTTAGTGAAAATAATAATGATTAAATAATTAAATTTAAAAAGGTGTTATTAATTAGTAATAAAATATTGAATCGAAACTGTGGTAAGAGTTTAGTAAAAATAATAATGAGTAAAATAATTAAAATAATAATGAGTAAAATAATTAAATTTAATGTAGGATCTTTTTATTTTAAAATTTTCATTCTGCGTATTATTTTTTTTTCTTGCCTTTGAAATTTTTATATATGTTCTTTTTATTTTAAAAATTTTATTATATAATAGCTAAAGAAACATAAACAGTTTGTTTACGAAATTATATTTCTTGTGATGTCAGAAAATTCATAGAATCTCTAAATGCTGTAATTGTCTTAAATAAAAATAACAATTTGTGGCATATAATTAAACTTGTTATATGATTTTTTGCTATTATACCTGTCTTAAAATTCAAAGTATACCTATATATGGTGAGTTCCTTGCAAAATTATTAAAAAAAATGGAAAGCGATGTCATACCACCTACAATAGATAATACATTCAATGTATACCTAATGGAGTGGGTTGTGAGGTATGTGTAATCAAGTTTGTTGTGTTTTGCTTTCTCTTTCTCCTTTATTGATATCTTTTTTATTACAGAAGGAGACAGTCACACAGAGAGTCTTATGGACTATAATCCATTATTGGTTTGCACAGAGTGATCCGTAGTCATATAACATGCATAAAATAATTGGTTTGCACCTTTAGTTACAATGACAAGTTTACACATTCACTATCCATAGTCAAATACAAATGGATTACAACATGTATTATCCCTTAATGTTCCTGTCTACTATGTTGTGGACGGCCTTTTCAGGCTACACGTTTGTGAAGGGGGTTTGGGAGGACAATAGGCCCTTCATAAGGAGGCCAGTAATTCTCCATTAACATGGGCGCAAACGGAATCCGGTATAAGCTGGCATACGCTTCCATAGTGTAGTAAGGGTCAAATAAAAACCAGGGTTGCTTTCCAGCAGCTGCAGTAGCAGCAAGCATGTGGTAGTAAGGGAGGTGATATATAATCCATTTTCCGCATGTACAGCTGGGCAGGATAAGTTGCACGGTATGTAAATGACCACCTTTAGTCCCCCTCCTGCCAATCAACATATTGACAAACACGGTGTCCCTGTACAACAAGATTTATTTTGTCATACATTCAGTTGAACGCCATTGAAATAGCAATTTAATGATGATGACAGTATAAACATATATTACCAATTACAAACTATGACAGTATGACTGGTTGCTTTTTTGCTCCATTTCTGAAATATTTCGTGCATTTCTAACAGGTATGCATGGTCATTTCTCATGTCACATTGTATCTCACCACGTCATGTAACAAAACTCTCAACAAGACGGTAGTAAGTGACCTGCACAGATGCAGTGATGGGCAAGTTACGTGCACTTACTATCGCACTATTGTAGCTCTCAGAGTTGTTAGTTGATGTGATCCCCCAACAAAAGCCGCCATCGTGAGCAAGTGTCCACTTAGTAATATCCTCCCCCATTAGTTCATTATAACAAGGTTCACATCTCTTCTTAATTCTTTCCATTATAATGTTGAATTTTCGCAATTGACGAGCTGTGCTAGCTGCCCACACTAAATTCTTAATCCTTATCATATTGTAGTTCTTGTCGTAGTTACTGCGAAAGTGTCGAAGGCAAAACCTGTGAAAACCAAGGGGTTGATCATCGCTTGGATGTTCCCATATTCGATCAATAGCATTTAGCAGGCCCCCATGACGGTCCGATAGTATGGTGACACGTTCCCTATCAAGGACAACGACGTGTCTTACCAAGTTGATAAACCACGACCAATTATGTGTGTCCTCAACCTCAACAACAGAAAGTGCTAAGGGATAATTTCTACCCCTAGCAGTGACCCTCATAGTGATAAGCATGACACCCTTATATTTTCCATAAAGGTGGGTGCCATCAACCGATATAACCGACAGACTGTGCTTGAAACCATTAATGTATGGGCCAAATGCCCAAAATACTCGATCAAACCCGACCATGTCACGAACATCCTGATTGAAGGACTCTAAAATTTGGATTGTTCTAGGGTTTCTTGATTGCAATGCCAACAAATATCTAGGAAGTTTTGCAAACGACTGTTTCCAATTGCCAAATACCATTTCTATGGCTTTTGTTCTTGCCATCCATGCTTTTTTGTATGACACGGGGTGGTGGTAATGTGTTTTCACATCTTTCATTATGGACTTAATCTTCCAATCAGGATCTTTCTGTAGAAAAACAACACAATTTTAGTATATTACATGAATTTCTTATATGACAAAGTAATCAGTTATTGTGATAAAGTCTGAATCAAAGTTAAACTCATCGCTACTTGTCCCATGATAACATCTGTAATGAAGTTTGCGTCTAGGTTATGATGACCCATATTTGGCATCCCATACAAACAACTATGAGGCCCATTGTATTACGTAACCTCCCACATTCCATGTCTTTTGGTGGACGCACAAATCATCCAAGGGCAATCGTGTCCACACTTTGCTTTAAACAGTTTCGTAGTTGATTCAACAACCGAATACTCCTTGTTGTGCAAGTGATATGTTGTGCATGCATTTTTCACAACTGCCTTATCATTGAACAACATCCCTGTTTGAAAATTAGGATTTTGCATATCTCATATGGGGCCACGGCAAAATTGATCCCTGCCAAGTACAGGTGCATCATATCCCTCCGGCAATGTGGTGAAATATGGAACCGGGATCTCTTGTTGTTGTTGAACATTGTCATCGGAATCGTTCATCAGAGCAACATTTATATGTTCATTTGATGTTTTAGATTGTGTATCCAGAGACCTTATATTCAGATCAATTTGTATGGGAATGGATTGGTACCCTGATTGAACCATATGTTGCACTAGATCCCTCCCTTGACTATGTCTCATCGAAAGCCCTTTTGAAGGACCAGCAGTGTCTATGGTAGGCCGATGTTATGACATACTACTTGACCCAATGCCATAATCAACGAATGAACCATGGTAACCATTTTGCTGCGTGCTTTGCAAATGAATCATGTTACCATATCGGTCTAATTGTTCTGAATATGGTACATTGTGGCCAACAGTGTCCTGCCCCAATGTCAACATCGTCAAGAAATTCCATGCTATTGACGTATCTCCCTCATCCGATAATATCCTTCTATACCCCTGAATTTCACTCTACATTCGATCCGCTGCAGGGTTCACATCTACTACTGCATCCTCTACTTCGATGTACAGCTCGATGCATTCCATCCATAGCTTTTTATGTGGTAGCCGTTAGGTAATTTCCAATGTCCGGTCATCTTTGATAAAAACTTTCTTATATTTGATCGAACCCCCTTCATTACTATATGGAAATCTGCATATTATTTTAAGCCTTATATGTTGTCCATCCTTGCCAATCATAGACATTACCATCGCTTCTAGTTCAAGCATTTTAAATTGCAATGGTATACTGCGACATGTCTGGCATTCGATGCTATATATAATCTCTTCATTTCGATCTTTTATTATTTCTCCACCCCAATACATCATGGCCATTGTTTCGTCCATTATTGCACCTATTTTTATATAATTGCACAAACACGTCATACATTTACTTGAAGAAAAAATATCGTACATTTACTTAAACTGATTAATAATTATTTTTGCTCATTACTACTTTTAATTTTGATATTATAATATTTTTTTACTAATTACTAACACATTTTTAAATTTAATTATTTTATTAAAATCTTACAACAATTTCGATATTATAATATTTTTTTTACTAATTACTAACACATTTTGAAATTTAATTATTTTACTGAATATTATTTTTACTCAAATAATTACTAACACATTTTTATTACTAATTACTAAGACATTTTTATAAATTTAAATAAAACTATCTTACCAACATCAATATATTAAATAAATATCTTACCAATAACTATCTTACGAACAATTTCAACATTATAATATTTTATTACTAATTACTAACACATTTTTAAATTTAATTATTTTACTAAAATCTTACAACAATTTTGATATTATAATATATTTTTACTAATTATTAACACATTTTTAAATTTAATTTGGATATTATAATACTTTTTACTGATTATTAACACATTTGTAAATTTAATTTTGATATTATATTATTTTATTACTAATTACTAACACATTTTTAAATTTAATTATTTTATTAAAATCTTACAAAAATTTTGATATTATAATATTTTATTACTAATTACTAACACATTTTTAAATTTAATTATTTTACTCAATATTATTTTTACTCAAATAATTACTAACACATATTTATTATTAATTACTAACACATTTTTAAATTTAATTATTTAACTCATTATTATTTTTACTAAACTCTTACAGCAATTTCAATTTTATACATTTAAATAAAACTATCTTACCAACGTCAATAAATAAAATAAATATCTTACCAACAATTTTGATATTATAATATTTTTTTACTAATTACTAACACATTTTTAAATTTAACTGTTTTACTCAATATTATTTTTACTAAACTCTTACATCAATTTCGATTTTATACATTTAAATTTAAGAATATAGAGTCACCAAAATTAATTAAATTGTCCTAAGATTTTTTTTTTTTTTGGGCATGAATCTACCAAATTTAATGGTGAATTATGGCCGTCGGTCACAAAATTTCAATACAACAATATTTTGGTAAACTACGACTTGCCGATTAGGTGGCTGACATTTCCTAATACAATTCAGCCATTGCATTATTAATCTTAATGATGACATCACCAAGTATTTGATATTATCAAGTTGATATGTATTTATTAATTATTTTCTTTCATCAAAAACTTATTAACTAGAAAAAATTAAAAAAAAGTACAGACTAATTAAAAAACAGTAGAGACTATTTGAAACTTAAATTTAACTCAATATTATTTTTACTCAAATAATTACTAACAATAGAGACTAAGAGCTTGATGAAAGTCTTAAGACTTCACAAAAGCAAATATGCAAACAATACAGACTAATTAAATTTTAAATTCAAGTTTAAAAGAATCAACACCACAAACACATCAAGTGAATATTATAGATGGTGCAAAAGCTACAAAAAGAATCAACTACAGATTCAGATTAAAATACTTGCTTACAAATGACATTGGAATAGTTTTATTTTCTTCAGATGCTCTCTCTCTCACTCCCATACTTTTAAAAGAATCAACTATTTTGATTTTATATATTTAAATAAAATTATCTCACCAACATAAATAAATAATCACGCTAATCATGACACAAATAATAGCTACCTTACCAACATAAATAAATAAAATATTTTACCAATGAAATTGACTAACTTGTTCAGTCTGCAAAATAACGAAATCATTTTTCAAAGTCGCAGGGACAGCAAATATGGCTACAAATAAAATAATACATAGTTAGTAATCTGTCAAATGTATTATAAAATATATATCTATTTAACATTAGATTTTGTTACCTTATTATAATCCAAAGATAGGGCAAAGAAAGTGGAGAAGAGAGGTGGCCGAAAAAATTATTCGCAAAGAGGGAAAGAGAAGAAGAGGGAGTCGATTAGAATGAGAAACAGAGGGAATGGGGACAAGGGAGAGCTAGAGCTAAATTGGGGGGGGAGGGGGGGGGGGTGCTGGAGAGTAAGGAAGGGGGGGGGGGGGGGGGGGGGGGGGGGGGGGGGGGGAGTTGAAGGGGGAGTAAAAGAGGGAGTGGGGGGGGGGGGGGGGGGGATGAAAAAAGAGTTTTTAAAAAAAAAACAAAGATAAAGGAGGGGGGCCTGCAGATGAAAATGGAGCTTTTAAAAAAAAAATTTAAAAAGGAAGGGGGGGGGGGGGGCCGGGTAAAGGAGGAGTGCACTATAATTAGAAAACACAGGAGGTGGAGGCATTTTCTGACAAAGTAAGGAAGAGTAAGGAAGGGGGGGGGGAGTTGAAGGGGGAGTAAAAGAGGGAGTGGGGGGGGGGGGGGGGGGGAGATGAAAAAGGAGTTTTAAAAAAAAAAAACAAAGATAAAGGAGGGGGGCCTGCAGATGAAAATGGAGCTTTTAAAAAAAAAATTTAAAAAGGAAGGGGGAGGGGGGCCGGGTAAAGGAGGAGTGCACTATAATTAGAAAACACAGGAGGTGGAGGCATTTTCTGACAAAACTCAATTTCGAATTGCGTTTTGTCGGAAAACATAATCACCAGTTGTGTTTTTTGACAAAATGCAGTTTGAGAGTGCGTTTTGTCACTCATTATATGATTTTTTGTACAAAACGCATTTTAAAGTTGCATTTTCTCTAAAAATGCAGAGTTGCGTTTTACATTATTTTGGGAATTACCTTTTGGCTTTGATTATTTTGGGAAAAAAGTTTTTTAATTTATTTATTTTGGAAAAAAACCCTAAAATACATATAAACTTCATTAAATGTAATTTTAATCAAATTTAAGTTTAAAACAACGGGCAAACTTTTTTTTTTAAAAATTTTTTTTAAAGCAAAACCACAAATAATATAAATCTTTTTATATATAAAATAATGGTCATACCCCATTTTCTCGGTCACTTAATATGGGTGACGCGACAACGTTTTTTATGCACCTATAAATGTATACATAGCAGAGTTTTCGTAAATGCCAAATATTGGCCTCTATTTTGTCAAATTCTAGACCACTTGGAGCCAAACAAACTTCCTGATGATGCAGCAATCTCGTGTTAGCCTGCCCCCAAGTCCGGGATGAACTGCCCTTTGGCCAGTCGGTGATCTCCTGCACTAAAATCCACCGGTGTGATGGGAGCCAATAGCCCTCCAGTGTTCAAGTTAGATTCAAGGGGATTCCAGTGTTGGAGAGGGAGATATTCTGGGTTGTGTATATGTGTACCTCTCTAAGGGGCTTCATCTTTCCCTTGTATGTTTACATTGGAGTGGTAGGTGGCTTCTTCACGTGGCGGCCTTTGGTTAACGGGTCAGAGTGGTGTCGGAGTAGTGTTAGAGCACTCGAGAGGACCACCCCCATACTCCAAGGTGGCGTGTGCCAGAACGGTGTCAGAGGCGTGGCGATTATTGTAAGTACACGCCACACCCACGACCCCTGGTGCATGCCAAGGTGGCCAGTGTCAGAAGTGGGCCCTACTGGCATAGTCGGGCGTTGACCCGATCGATGAATGATTACGGGCGTTCACTCGGCTCGGGAGGGCGAGGACGATCAGCATGGGACGACCAGGTATACTGAGCGCGGCTTCTAGCTTGGTCGGGAAATCATCGTCACCAGATGCCCCCAATTCATCTGGCCATTTGTTCGGGGTCAGAGGAATTTTATCGGACAGTCCGACCACAAAACACGGAGCGCATTTATAGTGGGGGCGGCGCAATAATGACGGGAGCTGTTGCGTCGCTTCACCTACCCCCACGTGGCAGCGGGAGATTGGTCGTCAGTAGTCAAAAAGACGCGTCGTTTTTCAACCATTGATGTCCCATCATTGCAGGCCATCTAGGCTGTTGATTTCAAAGGTGTAGGGGGAGTTTTGTAAGGCGGTTGCCCCCATTTTCGGCCTCACTACTTTTACCAAACACGTAGAGAGAGAGAGAGGAACAAAGCTTACTTCGCCGTCCCTTACGCTGCCATCGTCGTCTCCATCATCTCCGGCCAGTCGAAGGGTGTCATTTCTCGAGTTCCGCCGCCGGCTTGCTTTGGAACGCGGTAAGCTTCGCCCTCTGGTTGTATGTACTAGTTTATTACTCGCTGTGTGTCCGTTTTTGAGGGAAGGGGCCAGATTCCCGACTTTTCGAGGTTTGTTGATAGGTCAGAATTCTTAGAATCCATCCTTGGGGTTTTGTGTGAGTTGTTTAGGCCAGTGTTTGATAGGATTGAGGGCTATAGGCCCCTTGGGACTATGTCGAACCCGGAGGGGGTTCGTTAAAACTCAGAAGGGACTGGTTCCAATGGCTATCGAGTCGAGAGGTGTTGTACCCAGGAAGAGGCCTCTGTGGGGGACTCTGAGGGGTCCTAAGGAGTTCCCGATTCAGGGGAGGTCAGAGCCGCTCACTCTGGAGTTGGGGAGGAATGGGACTAACCTGCCGAGGTTGCTGCCCGAGCCATGGAGGTCGGACTTGGAGAGGGGGAGGAAAAGGATGGCCTCGGGTATGGAGCGAAGAGGGTTGCTTCCTCTCTCGATAGGGAGAAGGTCGCCACCCTTCGGCGAGTGTACCAGATCCCAAAAGGGGTAAGGGGTAGGGTTCCCAACTCTAGGGACCAGGCGTGCTTGCCTAAGAAGGGGGAGATAGCGATCTTTGAGGGCGCATTAGCTAGCGGTCTTCATGTGCCGTTCCCTCGGCCAGTCAGAGAGATTCTACAGAGGTTGCGTCTCACCCCAGACAGTTCTCGCCGAACGCTTGGTGGGTTGTATGATCCTCTAGCAGATCGTTCATAGGAGGGACGTGACGCCAAAGGAGTTCTCATATTGCTATAGACCGGCCGAGCACGGGAAAGGGTATTGGTACTTCTCAAGTCGGTCGACAGGGCTCGATTTGGTCGGCGAACTTTCTTCTTCACACAAGAACTGAAAGGATCGGTTCTTCTTCATTAGCGGAGAGGGATGGGAGTTCTGTCCCTGGGAGACAGACTTCTCTGCTTGGATCCCCAGGCAAAGGGGTCATCTGAGTAAGAAGGGTATGTTCTTTTCCTAGAGTCTTCCTCCCTTCTTGTTTCGTGTTTGTTGCATGCGCCGCCCGTTCTGACTTACGTGTCCTACGGGTGTCGGGTCAGGTTAAGCCCCTTTTGTCTGTCGAGCACAAGGCAGTTGTAAAATAGGTCCAGGAGTACGAGTTTCGGACCACCAAAGACTTGGTGTCTGTTGAGGTGCTTGCGCTATAACTTTTGGGACCTGAACCGAGCAGAGAGGCCTTGGCTGCAGAACGTGAGAGGAGTGAGTACATTTTTGCTTTTATTATGCTGGTCGTTCTCTAACCTTTCTGGCTACTCTTTGTAGATCGCCAGTCCGCTACTGTTACCCAGGTTGATATTGTAGCGGTTCAGCCCGGTCCCAAGGCATCCAAGCCAACCTCCGAGCCGACTGCGATGAGCTTCGACATCAATTACTTGGCCAGGAAGAGGGCAGCGGCGGCTGGCGCCTTGGGGTCGAAGCGTCAGAAGACCGCCAAGGCTACCGAAGAGCTCCCCCCTCCCCTTCTTCTCCCGAAGAAGGCGTCCCCCCAAAAGGGGAAAGGTCAGGTTTATGTGGTCGTCAGGCCTCCACCGGGGTATTCGGAGGGTTCTCAGCCGAGGCGCGGCGCGGTTATTTCGGCAGACTCCTAGGCTCGTGCCGGTCCAGCTGCTTCTGCCCCGACCAATGTCATCGACAGCTCGGACATGACCTGGAAAGGGCGGCAGAGGCAGTAAGGCCGTTGGACATCACGAGGCTGGCCAAGCATCCCAACTTGCGGTTGGTTAGGGACGCCAACCACGACCTGTTCAAGGTGTGCTTCTGTGTGGTTAGCATTCCGTTCTTCATCGTCTTTCATGTAATATAAGTTCTAACCACTCGGCTTTCAGTCTCTTGCCAGGATCATGGCTCTAGGCCATCGCCTGGGGATTTCGGAGAAAGCCCTCCAGGAGGAGAAGGCAGCCAGCTCGACACTCGTCTAGGAGGTACAGTCGCTGAAGGGCGATGTCTTGACCACCCGTGTCAAGAGGGATTCTGCTTTGGAGGAGCTCAAGTCGGCTCGGGCCGACAATGAAAGGCTCGCCAGACAGGCCAACAAGCTGCTGCTAAGCTTCTCGGCTAAGGAGGCCAAAAGGCACGAGTTGGAGAAGACCGTGGTAGCTCATGGTGAGGAACTCAAAAAGGTAATGGCGAAGGCTGTTGAGGAGTTCAAAAAAGGGGATGACTTCCAGGCCTTGTTGGAGCCCACTTTTCTCATGGGCTTCGAGGCAGCTTGGAAGCAGGTGTCCAAGAAGTATCCCGAGTCGGACTTCTCGAGTCTAGATCCTTTTGACGGAGTCGCGCCTGTGGACGGCCAGGATGCTACTGGCCCAGTGGCCGAAGAGTGGGCCCAAATGAACATTGCTAGAGAGGGCCAGACCACAAAGGTTCAGCAGGAAGTCGCTGCGGGTGACCGAGTCGGGGGTGCTCAGAGCGCCGATGCTGAGGGGCAAACTGCCGAGCACGCTCAGTCGTGAATGCGGCTCGGGCCCCACTGTCTTACTTTGCTAGTTCTCTTTTGCTTTTCTTTTTGTTGTAGCTGTTCCTTCTTCTCTTTTTTTTTTTTTTTTATAAAGGGCGCTCAGCCTTTGTACATTTCGTTGCAGTAATGAAACTACATTTTGTTCTTATACTCTGTGCTTGCTACATTTTTAGAGCATTTGATTAGAGTGATTTGTAGAGTGCTTGTAAGTACTAACGAGGACCTGACTGGCAACTATAGCCGAACAGATCCAATAATTGGCTCTGCTTGACGCTTGGCCGGGCATACTTAATTTCTATTCCATTGCCAATTTAAGGTCCTCTAGCTTTGCTCGGCACTTGGTCGAGCAGATTCTATTTCTGTGCCATTGCCACTTAAGGCCCTCTGGCTTTGCTCAGTACTTGGCCGAGTAGATTCTATTTCTGTGTCATTGCCACTAAAGGCCCTTTGGCTCTGCTCGACACTTTTTCGAGCAAATTCTATTTCTATGCCATTGCCACTAAAGGCCCTCTGGCTCTGCTCGGCACTTGGCCGAGCAAATTCTATTTCTGTGCCATTGCCACTAAAGGCCCTCTGGCTCTGCTCGGCACTTGGCCGAGCAAATTTAATATCGATATCACGCAAGTAGATAAATTCAAGGTCGATACATATGGACAATTTACTGAACAGTCACTTTTATTGATATTCTTGAGAGTTACAAGTAGGAGTCTTTCAAGAGTAGTACTTCCTTAGGTGTTCTGCGTGCCACGGGTGCGGAAGCTTCTTGCCCTCTGAGTTCTTCAACCTGTACGTCCCCTTCCTTGTACTGCTGATCACCTGGTAGGGTCCTTCCCAATTGGGTCTGAGCTTGCCCTCTCTGGGATCCTTGGTTGACTGGTTGACTCTTTTCAAAACAAGGTCCCCGGTTGTGAAGTCTTTTGGTCGAACTCTGGAGTTGTGGTACTGGCGCATCTTTTGCTGGTAGGACGCCACTCTCATAGCTGTCTGTAGCCTCCTTTCCTCCAAAAGATCCAAGTCCCTATTCATGGCCTCGCCGTTGGTCACGGGGTCGAACTGCACTGTTCTGGGACTGGGGAGACCGATCTCCATTGGGATCACGGCTTCTGTACCGAAGGTAAGCGAGAACGGCGTCTGACCAGTGGACACTCTCTCCGTCGTTCTGTAGGCCCATAGGAAGTTATGGAGCTCTTCTGCCCACAAGCCCTTGGCCTTCTCCAACTTCATCTTGAGGATCTTTAAAAAGGACCTGTTGGTGACTTCAACTTGGTCGTTCGCCTGGGGGTGCTCGAGGGACGAAGTATGGTGGCCTATCCCCAGGTCAGCGCACAATTTGTTGAACTGACTGCCCTCGAACTACTTCCCGTTGTCTGTTATGACGACCTTGGGGATTCTGAACCTACACACAATATTCTGCCACAAGAACTTTTTCATCTTCTCCTCCGTAATCGTCGATAGGGCCTCTGCCTCCGCCCACTTTGTGAAGTAGTCGATCGCCACTACCGCAAACTTCGCATGTCCTTTACCGGCGGCAATGGTCCCACGATATCGATCCCCCACTGTGTGAACGGCTAGGGGGTCTAGATCGGGGTTAGCTCTTGCGAGGGTAGTCTTGGGACTTTGGCAAACCGTTGGCACTTGTCACACTTCTTGACGAATTCCTGGGCATCTTTCTCCATCGTGGGCCAGTAGTAGGCCGTTCATAGTATCTTCTTGGCGAGGGATCGACCGCCAGAGTGGTTCCCACACACCCCTTCGTGGACCTCCCATATTATGTAGTTTGCTTCTTCCTCATTGGCGCGGCGGAGCAACGACATGGTATGCCTCCTTTTATAGAGTACTTCGCCCTATATAAGGTACTTGCTGGAGCGGTACTGAATCCACCTCGCCTCGTTCCGGTCCTCAGGCAGGGTTCCGCTCTCCAAGTAATTCCTGATCTGGCTCATCCACGAGGACTCGGGCTCGATTTGGTCGACTTTCCGGCTCTGGATGCTCGGTGAATCAAGGGTCTCGAACGGGACGCTCGGGTTGGGCTCATTGGACGAGGCGATCCTGGCTAGCCGGTCTGCCTCCTCGTTCTGCAGTCTCGGTACACGCTCCAGTAGTATCTTAGGGAATTTTCTTGCTAGGCTCTTTGCTACTTGGCAGTATTATTTCATGTTGTCTTCTCTGGCCTCGTATTCGCCCTGGACTTGCTCCACTACCAGTTGAGAGTCTCTCCGCACCATTATCTGTTCTGCCCCCATTCGCCGAGCCATTCTAAGACCGGCAATGAGTGTTTCGTACTCTACAACGTTATTGGTGGCAAGAAACTTAAAGCGAAGCGCGTATTCTATCTTGTATCCATCGGGGGTAACGAGGACCACGCCGACACCACCGGAATCATGAGTGGAAGAACCATCAACATTCAAGACCCAAGGACCGTCAAATGGGTTGACTTCTGGGGTGGCAGGGGGCGGGTTAGTGAATTCTGCAATGAAATCTGTAGCAGCCTGCCCTTTGATCGTTAGTCGGGGACGATAGTGGATATCGAACTGGCTAAGTTCAACGGACCATTTCACTAATCGCCCTGACATCTCGGGCTTGTGTAGGATGTTCTTGAGTGGCTGGTCAGTGAGTACCACGATCGTGTGGGCTTGAAAGTAGGGCCTCAGGCGCCGAGCTGCCGTCACCAGCGCAAGGGCTATGAGTTCCATCTTCGGATACCGCTCTTCTACTCCGCACAAGGCGCGACTGGTGTAGTATACTGGCTTCTGGATCCCCCCTTCTTCTCGGACAAGAGCTGAGCTCACTGTTGTCGCCGACACTGCCAAATAGAGAAACAGTTCTTCCCCCGGGACAGTTCGGCTGAGCAGCGGGACTGAGCTAAAATACTGTTTGAGTTGATCGAACGCTGCTTCACACTCCTCGTTCCACTCTAACGCCTTGCGTAAGATTTTGAAGAACGAAAGACACTTATCAGTGGACCAAGAGATAAATCTGTTCAGTGTTGCCACGCGTCCCGCCAGCCTCTGAACATCCTTCGTCGTTCGGGGCGCCTGCATGTCGATAATGGCCTGAATCTTTTCTAGGTTCGCCTCAATCCCCCTTTGTGAGACCATAAAGCCCAGGAACTTCCCCTAGGCAACGCCAAAAGCACACTTGGCGGGATTAAGCTTCATCCGGTACTTGCGGAGTGTCTGGAACGTCTCTTCGAGGTCCCGCAAGTGGTCGGTGGCCTGCTTGCTCTTCACCAACATGTCATCCACGTAAACCTCCACATTACGGCTAATCTGTGACTTGAATATAAGATTGACCAACCGTTGGTATGTTGCCCCTACATTCTTTAACCCGAACGGCATGACGTTGTAGCAATAGAGCCCCCAGTCTGTAATGAAGGCCGTGTGCTCCTGGTCGCGCTCCGCCATCCGGATCTAAGTATATCCTGAAAAAGCATCCATAAAGGTTAGCATTTCATACCCTGCAGTAGAGTTGACGAGGAGGTCAATGGTCGGTAGTGGGAAGCTGTCTTTGGGGCACGCTTTGTTCAGGTCGGTGAAATCAACGCACATCCGCCACTTCTCATTGGACTTTTTCACCATGACAACGTTGAAGAGCTAAGTGGGGTAGTGCACTTCCCTGATGAACTTTGCCTGCACCAGCTTCTCCACTTCTTCAGCAACTGCATCGTTCCTGTCTTGTGTAAAGTTCCTCCGCTTCTGCTTGA
The DNA here is from genome assembly GCA_033060915.1 of Euryodendron excelsum. NCBI lineage: Eukaryota > Viridiplantae > Streptophyta > Magnoliopsida > Ericales > Pentaphylacaceae > Euryodendron > Euryodendron excelsum. The sequence continues at coordinate 39,417,166 of CM065378.1, read as the reverse complement.
TCGGCCTGGCCTCAGGGTCGATGTTCAAGTAGTGAGCCGCTACTTGTGTGTCAACGCCGGGCATGTCCTCGTGAGACCAGGCGAACACGTCCACGTTATTTCTCAAGAACTTCCGCAGCTGTTGCTTCAACTCCTTGGGTGCGGCAGTCCCTATCCTCATTATTCTGTCCTGCCCTGGTTGCCCGACCAGGACATCTTCTAGATCTTCTGCTGGCTCTCCCCTTCTGACTTCCTCCTTGTCCTTTGGCTCGAGCTATTCGATGACCAAGGTCTCCCTGCTGGGTTCTCCTTTGAGGGAGGCCATATAGCACTCCCGTGCTTCCTTCTGGTCCCCCTTTGCACACCCGACCCCAGTGTCGGTTGGGAATTTAATCCGAAGATGGTACGTAGAAGCGACCGCCTTAAACTGGTTTAGGGCGGTTCGGCCAATGATGGCGTTGTATGCAGAAGGGCAATCCACAACCAGAAAAGTGCACCATTTTCGTTGTCTGATATGGCTCTTCTCCGAGGGTGACTAGTAGGGCAATCGACCCGAGAAGGGCCACCCGGTCCCCGGTGAAGCCGACCAGGGGACAGTTAACTGGTTTCAACTTTTCTTGGCCAATCTATATTTTTTCGAAGGCTCCCCTATATAGGATATCTGCTGAGCTCCCGCTGTCAACTAGGATTCTCCAAGTTTTAAAGTTGGAGATAATTGCCGAGACGACCAGGGGGTCATTATGTGGCTGGTGCAGCTCGGCTGCCTCTTCTTTTGTGAACGTGATCACGGGACCTTCAATCTTCATCTTCTTGTTGGCCGCCCCGACCAGCATTACTTCTGCTACAGTTCGGATGTCCCGAACGTGTTTCTTCCTCGCCGAAGAGGACTCCCCTCCTCCAGCAAATCCTTCAGTAATGACCCTTATCTCTCCAACGGGTTGGGTGGTTGTTTTGGTTCTTGCTGGACTGCGTCGTTCCGCCCGTGCTCGGTCTCGACCGGCCACATAGCAGCTAAGCCTCCCCCGTTTGATTAGATCTTCAATCTACTGCTTCAGGTTGATACAGTCCTCCGTGTCGTGGCCATGGTCAGGGTGGAATTGGTAGTATCGCCTCCTGTTCCTCATACTCGACGGCGTCTTCAAAGGCTCGGGCCATTTAAGGTCCGGGTCGTCTCTGATCTCCATCAGTACATCCTTCAACTTCGTCGTGAGGGGGGTGAACGTTCGATCGAGATCGCGATAGTGCTCGCGCCTCTCCTCTTCCCTGTTCCTCGCTTGGTTGTTATTTCGGCTTGTCTTGGTCCCCCTGTCATCGTTCGATGTTCCGCTCGATCGCTTCTTCTCCGAGCGTGAACCGTCCCCTTGGTCATTATCTCGCCTTACGCTCATGGCATCCTCCGCATTCATGTGCTTCTGAGCACGGAGCATCAATTCTGCCATATTCTGGGCCGGTCTCTTTGATAAGGAAAAGAGGAGTTTCCCACTTCTCAGGTGTAAGCACCCCATTTTTGTCCACTCGGCAATCTCCGAGCTGACCAAGCTCACTTTCACACATCACATGCATATTTAGACTCTAAGCCCGCCTTTTTAACTTGAATTTAGTCCACCAGTCGCTTCTCGGGCCCGTAGGGCCCACTTGAGGCTAAATGACCGTTTTGTCCCTGGGCATTCGAACGCTCCGGGAACCACACCGGCTCTGGGTATCAAACCGGTAACTTCCTGAGAATACTTTTTATAGTGTTCTAAACCTTTCTTTACCTTTTCGGATCATTCCGAGTCAGTTCCGGCAAACCCGGTACAAAATAACCGTTTTGCCCCTAGTGGGCCGGTCTCCTTTTCTGACCACGCCAACTCTGGGAATCAAACCGGAAACCTCTGGGAACATTGTGAATAATATTTCCAAATCCCAAGTCTTCTTCCGGGACAGTTCGAGTCCGTCCCAACAGCTTTCCAATCTGATTGACCGTTTTGCCCCTAAAGGCCCGGTCAACCCTTCCGACACATCCTATACTCACTTTTCAAGTCAAATACCTCCAGGACACTATTTTAAGTGTTCCTGCAATTTTCAGGCCTTCCGGGTCATTCCCGGCTTCTTTAAATCATTCCCGGACTTTCCGGAGTCACTCCTAGTGAAGCCAGGCCAAAAATTGCACGGTAGTCACTAGGGCAGGCGCCCAAATCTAGTCAAAGATACGTTGCTTTCTGACCTTAATAGTTTCCTAATTGGTTGGCCAAGCCAGTATTTGGCCTGGCACCACTCCTAGTGGCGCCAGAAGGAATTTTGGCCTAGCGCCACTGCAACAGGCGCCAATATTGTCCAACCTCTATAAATATAGAGCCTCCTCCAACGTAAAAAGGATCTGCAAATTTAACCTAAAAATCATATAATTCGATATACAGAGTTCAAGCATCTCCCAAACCCTAGCTTCTCTAGGTTTTCCAAACCCTAGCCACTATACACTAAACCCTAGTCTCCTATACATCCCCATACACTCATACACTAACTTTTCCTTCGAAGACTTGAAGAGTTGTAACCTGAAGTTTAAAGCTTGAAGACAACTCTTGAAGACTGAAGGTGAAGATCAAGACGAAGACCGAAGGAAGCAAGGCGCGTAAAATAACAAGACATACGGTAGGCTCCCTATTTAAATTTTCGCACTTCCCCCCTCTTTCTTCTCTCTCCTAACCCACTTGGGTTTTCTCTATTTTAATCCCCCATCTCTTTTTCCCCCTTTATTTGCATGCTTAAAACAAAGGGATTCCCGGTCTATGTGTAGGATTGGGCTACTGGAGAGTCACCGTGTCGAGGGCTTTCTTCTAGTCTAACCAGAGACCACGTGGGTCCGGCCCCCTTGATTATGTGGTGAAGCCTTAGCCTTGTATGTTCACGACTCCAAAATTGCATTGTGCATATCATGATCTTGCATCTTCTAAAAACCGTTTTCAAAGTTGTTTTCAAAATCATTTTCAAACTTGTTTTTAAAATTGCATCAAAATCTCTTTTTCAAAGCATGTTTTTAAAATCACAATCCTAGGGTGATTCTAGCTTTTCCATGGCTAGGATTGCTTTAGGAAAGCGTTACATTTAAAGTGACTTTTATGGTCCATATTTTCAAATCTTATTGTTTTCCAAAACCACTTTCTTAAAGTGGTTCTATCCTTCTCATATCTAGAATCGCTTTAGGGAAGTGAGACGTTTTTATACCTTCTAAAAACTCTTTTTCCAAATCCCTCTTCCTAAAAATCTCTTTTTCAACATACTTTCCTAAAACTCTCATCTCTGAAATTGTTTTCAAAAACTCCCTCCCAAATTTATTTTTCAAAGCTCCCTTTTTCAACTCCTTTCCAAAATTCTCTCCCCAAAATCCACTTTCTAAAAACGTTCCCAAAAAATCTTTCCAAAAACTCTCTTCAACATTCTTCAACCAAAAACCTTCCTAGAAAAACTCTCTCCAAAAATCTTTCTAAAAACTCTCTTTCCAAAATTTTCCTTCTAGAAACTCTCCTCTAGGATTTTTCTTCTAAAATCTTCGTTTCTAAAAACACACTTTCCAAAACTCTTTCTCTTTAAAATCTTTTTTCAAAAACTCCATCTTCAAATTTACTTTCCACAAACTCCTCCCTAGGATTCCCTTCTAGAAAACCTTCGTTTCCAAAAACGCACTTTCTAAAAACCCTTTCCTTGGAGCTCAAGTCAAGCCCTAGAACCCACGATTAGGAAACCCTAATTTTCTTTCCAAAAACATGATTTTCAAATTTTGCCCCAAACCTTGGTTTCCAAAATCTCTTGTTTTCACACCCAAAACTATACATGTTTTCAAAACCTATTTTTTACATCGAAACTATAATTTTCCGAATCTAAGGTTTCTAGAAACATCCCTTTCCAAATCCTTGCCAAGTCCTATCTTCCCTTTAGGAAACTAAATCTAATTTACCCGTTTAGAAAACTAGATCCTATCCTCCGTTTTTTGAAACAAAATCAAACCTTCCCTTTTAGAAACAAAATCCAGTCCCTTCCCAATCCAACTCTTTCCTAATTCGAATCCTTCCTCAGCTTCTCCTTTCCTAAATCCTAAGTTTCCAAAACTTGAACATAAAAATCTTTCCTAAATTTTAAAACTCAATTTTCACATCCTTCCTAACTCCACTCTTTCCTAATTCTACCCCCTTTCCAAATCTCAACTTTCCAAATCTAATTTTTCAAACCTTTCCTAATTTCAAGATTTTCTAAAACTCAAACTCTAAAACTCTCTAAATCTTAAACTTTCCAAATTTCAAATCTTTCCAAATTCTAAGCTTTCTAAATTCAAAACTTTCTTAACTTGAAACTTTCTAAATTCTAAGTCTTTCTTAAACTAAACTTTTCCTAATTCAAAACATTTCTAAATTCAATACTTTCCCATTTCAAAACTTTCCTAAACCTAAAACTTTCCTAAATTCAAAACTTTCTTAATTTGAAACTTTCCAAAAATGAAATTTTCCTAATTCAAAGCTTTCCTAATTTGGAACTTTCCTAATTTGACATTCCCTAAATCCAATTCTTCCTAATTTCCTAAATCTTCCAAGCCGAGTCAAATCTTTCCTAAGTCTCTTCTCTTTCCTAAGTCTAGGTTTCCTAAACCTTCGTCTTTTCAAAATAAGTCTAAATCTCTTTCTTCCAAGTTCAATCTTTTCAAATCAAAATTCAATCTTTTCAATTCCAAAATTCCAAATTCCAATTTTCAATCCTCCATTCAAAGTTCAATCTCTCAATCTTCTAGTTTCAATTTCCATTTCAATTCCTTCTTTCAAATCAACTCTTCCATTTTCAATCGGACTCCGGTCCGAACTACGATTGACCTGATTCCCCCAAAGGGATACGTATGTAACCTTCATGGGTGCGGTCACAACACTTTTCAAACTTTCAATTCCATCCTCATGGGTGCGGTCTCCATATTTTCAAATCCCAAATTCCAATCTACTTTCAAAATTCCAATTTCAAAATTTCTATTTTCAAATTTCTACTTTCAATTTTCAAACTTTCCAATTTCAATTCCATCTCTGCAAATCTATTTTCAAATCAAATCAATTTCAAATCAATCTCTTTCCAAATCTATTTTTCAATTCTCTTAACTTGCACTTGCATATCATGCATCATGTTAGTTTCTTTTCAAACATTGTTTTTCAAAGTGGATAGGATTGACCATTAGTTAATTAAAGATTCTCATAGGCGAATCTAGAGTAGATTGACATATAGGTACCGAAAGGGCGGGGTAGGGTGATAGCTTAGTGCGTCTTCCCTACACGTAACCAATCTCCGAACTTAGATCACTGTTTTCAAAGACCAAAATAGAGTTATTTTTCAAAAAGGGCTAAATATTTTTCAAAGGTTGCCAAACAACCTGTTTTCTTAAAAACCCTCTCTTGAGGAGATATTTTCAAAATCTTTTTTCCAAAAACCCTAAGTATAGTTTTCGGATTATGCTTAGTTTTTAAGTGACCTAACTTACTTTAATCAAGTTAGGTGACGACTCCAAATCTTTTTCAAAAACCCTTTATTCAAGTCTATTTTTCAATTCAAACCTAGTCGCACTCATTCTTTTAGGAGGGTGAGTTCTAACGAGAGAGTACAATATTTTTCCCGCTTGGGTGAATATTCCTCGAGTGCGAAAAATCTGGGCGCGACATCAGGCTGCTCATGAACGTTGTGACAGCCACCTTGTCATCCACGTCGTCCACGGCCAATGTCTCTTGGTTGAGCCTCCTAACTTACTCCCGTAGCGTCTCTTCCTTCTTTTGCCTCACAGTTAACAGGTAGGCCGCAGGTCTCCTCTGCCTCTGGGCCCCAATGTAGTGGCTCACGAAGAGCTTACTGAGTTCTTTGAAATTGGAGACCGACGTTGGCTTTATTTTGTTGAACCACGTCCGTGCTGAACCCTTCAACGTGACGGGGAAAGCTCTGCACATGATCTCATCCGGCACTGCTTGTAAGTGCATAAGCGCCCTGAATGTCTCTAAGTGGTCTACCGGGTCTTTGGATCCATTAAAAGAGTCCAAGGTCGGCATTTTAAACTTCAGAGGGAGTGGGTAATCCATCACATTCTGCATGAACGGTGAGGCTGTTTTGCCAATAAGGGCGTCCACGGTGTTTGGGGCTTTGGCTTCCACATCAGCTAAAACCCCAGCCATTTGAGCTTGCATGGCTTTAAGTTGCTCGTCCCAAGCATGGGAGCTCTCTGGTTTATCGCCCACCATCTCCGTCCTCGATGGAATGGCGTGGCTCGTTTATGCTTCTTCTACGCGGGGCTCACGGCAAAGTAAAGGGTCCTCGACCCGTCCCCCGTTGCCATTTTCACCACCATTGGGGAGAACAAATGGATCCTTATCGACCTCTTGCTCTTGCTGTTCTTCTGCCAGTGGGTTGAGCTGCTGTGGAATCTCCAGCGGGGGAGGGGGGTTTCGTTAGAGCAACTCCGCGTTTTGACGGACCATCATGTCAGCCACTGTCTTCTCCAAGGCGGCTATCTTTTCTGCACTGGTGTCGGTCATTGAAGTTCCTTCGGGGAGGGTGCTAATCCCTGACCTAGTCAAGACCATGAAATGCCACGAGAGAAGTCGTTTCCCATAGACGGCGCCAGCTGATGATGCAACAATCTCGTGTTGGCCTGCCCCCAGGTCCGGGATGAACTGCCCTTTGGCCGGCCGGTGATCTCCTGCACTAAAACCCGCCGGTGTGATGGGAGCCAATGGCCCTTCGGTGTTCAAGTTAGATTCAAGGGGATTCCAGTGTTGGAGAGGGAGATATTCTGGGTTGTGTGTATGCGTACCTCTCTAGGGGGCTTCATCTTCCCCTTGTATGTTTGCATGGGAGTGGTAGGTGGCTTCTCCACGTGGCGGCCTCTGGTTGGCGGGTCAGAGTGGTGTCGGAGCAGTGTCAGAGCACTCGAAAGGACCACCCCCACACTCCAAGGTGGCGTGTGTCAGAACGGTGTCGGAGGCGTGGCGATTGTTGTAAGTACACGCCACACCCACGACCCTTATGCATGCAGGGTGGCCAGTGTCAGAAGTGGGCCTTACTGGCGTGGTCGGGTGCCAACCCGATCGGTGAATGATTATGGGTGTCCACTCGGCTCGGGAGGGCGAGGACGATCAGCATGGGATGACTAGGTATACTGAGCGCGGTTTCCAGCCTGGTCAGGAAATCATCATCACCACTTCCTAAAGTGGTTCAAATTGTTGAGCTACATTTTTGCACAGGTTTTACCTCATTTTGAATTAATTTTAGTTTGGTATATTTTTTGGTCAAAATTTTCAAAAATTCTTTTCATGCTATAGTTGCATATTTTGGACCAAACTAAGGAAATATAGAGATCACATTGTTTTGGAATCAAAATTCTAAACTTTTGTTCCCTGTATGTATTTATACATGCATAGTTGCTATGTACACCTGATACACCTGCACATTATGTAAAGTGTATATTTTCCTAGTGAGTATGGACTGTGATGTGAACTTTATAACTCTATAGGTTATAGGATTATGGGCTAACTCAGTTCCAAATAGTCTTTGAATCCCGTCCCGTCCTATCCTGTCTCGTCCATTTCCTAAGTTCCAAACAGACTATTAGTAGTGTGTTCACTGCTCTAAAAGAGAATTGAGAGCTATTGTAACACCAAAAGAGGTAGGGGATGACACCTTCATCCTCACCTTTACTTACAAAATTCATCTTTATCCTCGTCTCCATGCCTGTACAGAAATTATATTTGACCTCCATTCCCACTTGTATAAGCCCACCTCCACCTCCAATCACTACAATCACTACAAGCAAAATAGCCCTTTTGCGACGGATCTTTTCGCGACGACTGAAATGCCGTCACAAAAGTCCATTTTTGCCGATGACAATGGCTGGCATCGTCACAAAAACTTTAGTGAAACGGCGTCGTTTCATTTGTAAATGTCGTTTCCCAGATTGGTATCCCCCCTTTTCTTTCTTTTTCCCTCTAAACTTAACCCTGGCGGATGATTCAGCCGTCGATCTCCCTAGCCCTCTCATCCCTCACTCTCCCTCTTCAGCTTGATCACTGCCGCGATGCGAAACCGTTCTTCACCAGGTAAGCTTCTCTCTCTCTAACCTCTATCTTCATGTGCCATTGTAGGCATCGCCCGGAAGCCCTCACCGACTGGAAGCCCTCACCATCGTGCTTGACGATGTCGCAATAACACACTTGGCGGATGGGGCCGAGTTCTCGAAGGCCGTGGACCAGAAGCAAGTTGCGCAGCAGGAGGCAGAGCGATCTAAGTTCGTATTGGTCAAGGCGGATCAGGAGAGGCAAGCTGCGATCATTTGGGTGGAAGGAGAGAGCGAGTCCGCAAAGTTGATTTCAGACGCGACTTCGGCTGCTGGAATGGGTTTGATCGAGCTCAGGAGGATTGAGGCTTCGAGGGAGATCGTGGCGACCTTGGCGAAGACTCCAAATGTCGCCTTCCTGCCTTCTGGAAACAACAGGTTGCTGGGGCTCAACCCTTCGTTGGCCGGCCACTGAAACGGTGATTTCAATGACCTTGTTGATTCGCCATTTTTTTTTTTTTTGCTGGCCATTGAAAGATTGACTGGTTTGTAACTTCCTTCTCTCACTCTCTCTCTTTCTCTCTCTGTGGACTAGCAAATGAGCCATGAAGGGTTTTCTTGACAACAATGTGGTAGTTTTCCTTTTCTTTTTGGTATAGTTTTCCTAATTCGACTACTATTTTCTAGATTTTTGTTTTCTTAGTTTGTTAATTTGTCTTCAAAACTTCTGTAGTTACTGCAAAAGTTAGTTTATCTCTACCAAATACCTTTTGTGATTGTGATTATTTGAAAGCAGAGCAATTTTTCAAATTGGCACTCCTTTGTAAATTTGGCTTTATTATTCCTTGGCTTTCTCCCCTTTTATGAAAATCTTTTTTGCAATTTTGTATTACTGTACTCTTGGAGATGTGGGTCTATGAACTTCCCTGATTTCTGGGTTTGTTTGAGAACAATTTAACCTTGTACAGTACCATAATTTGCTAATTTTGGAATATTTCTGATTTGTTTTTTTTATTTTTTCTCTTGAAAAAAACGAAACAAAAGATAGAAGTGAGATGTTAAGCTGCTAGACATTTGCTGAGTTTGGGCTTTTCTTATTTATTTTTATATCAAGTTTAGGCTATTTTTTACCAGTTGATTTTTTTTTTTTTTTTTTTGGGGGGGGGGGGGGGGGGGGGGGGGGGGGGGGGGGGGGGGAGGGGGGGGGGGGGGAGGATATTTGTATGGTCTGAACATTATATTATGCTAATTCAGTTGACATTTTCCAAGGTTCAGTTTTCTTTTTAAATTTCTTCATTTTTCAGTATTTTCCTAATTACGTTTTGATTAATTTCTCCAGCAAAGTTATTCTTGCTTGGATAGTCTCATTTTTTTTTTTTTTGGGTTTAGGTATATTAGTTGTATTTGGTGGTTTAGTTTGTCCTTTGACTTCAAATCAGGCCTCTCTGAGTAACGAACTATTGTGGGTGATTGGCTATTTTTTTTATCCTCATGGATTGTAGAAGTTTGCCCATTTTCTCCCCATCTGATTTCTTATAAAGATAATTATTTTTAAAGAAGTTTGGTTGACCAGGTTTGAATTTTCTATAATGCAAGTAAACAGTTGCCCATCTTCCCCTCATCTGATTTCTTAAAAGATATTTTTTGTGTTATTTAAAGAAGATTGGTTAACCAGGTTTGAATTTTCTATAAAGCAAGTAATCAGAGTTCAAAGGTAACCACTGATGCATTATTGGTCAATAAATTATTTGCAGTCACAACTTTCTAGTAGCAGTCTAGAAAAGATGATATGAGATTTTGGTGATAACTTACACAAATTAGCGTTTTACTTCATTTCCCCTCATGTGCCTTTTCATTTTCTATGTTAAATGTCTTCTATCTCTGTTGCAAGTTTTGTGGAATTTCTTAGTTTGAGATTGGGTCCAGTGCAAGAGATGAGTCTGAATTGCTGTGTTAACTCTAAATCATGCATCTTTTTTATTTTTGGAGGGGGTGGGGAAGGTAAATAACTATAATTTAGGCTTGTGTTCCCTAATTGGAAGCTGATCAATTTTCTGTTTTTATCTTTTTTGTTTCTTTCTATTCTGTTTCTTTCTTTCTTTTACCTTTTGTAAAGATTTTCAGATTGTAATAAGCTATATGACCTCGCTATGCCCTACAATGGTTTCTTGGGCCATTACTATGGAATGAGAATACTGATGCTGACATCAATGATTGAAACAAGTTTGTTTTATTCAGTATTCAGCACAATGATATAAAATCAAATGAGTTGGGATGTGGGTATCATTGTCAGAAGTGGAATTTATAGATTTGCACTCTAGAGGGCTCTTCTCTTCTAGGGGCCCTATGATTTAACATGAAATTATTAATGATATATATAGCTTCTCTAGTAAAACTTTGGATAGTTGATATTGATCTTTCAGTTAGATAAGAGCAATTTTTTCAATTTTTTTTCTTCTTGGGTTTGTATGAGTGCTTTTTTATGTGACCAGATTTATCTACAGGTATTGAAGCTAGAGGATTCATGTTCGGTCCATCCATCGTCGTGGCTATGGGTGCAAAGTTTGTTCTGTTACGTAAACCTTGAAAGTTGCCAGGTATGCCCATTGCTTGTTGAATTTTGAAGCATATTTCATTGGAAATTGTCATTTTATTCATTCCCAAAACTAAGAAACTAAATAGATGTCTGCTGAGGCATTTAGTCCCACTTAACGCTTTTACCAGCTTGATTTGGTAAATTCTTGAAGAGAAAATCTTAGTTGAGTGATTGTTTAGTGGGGAAAAAAAAATAATGGTGGAGAGAGAAATTGGGAAAATTTTTGATAGGTTTATGGAGACACTAATTGATGCATTACATTGCCTTTACTCTTTCAATATGATTGGTTTATGGGACCCCACCTAACAAGTTTTTCGAGCTATTGGGGTACTAAAACCACAGAACGACTTCGGAAGTCCATCAATCTTGACACATAGTAAGGTCTAGACATGAGTGATGTGTGAAAATAAACGACACAGTTTCCAGACTTCTGGTGTGAGAGTTGTGGTATTTTTTTCCTCTCTTTTTTTTCTTTAGATTTTTTTATAAAAACAAGTTTTTCAAGCTGTTTGGGTACTAAAACTCCCAAATAACCTCAGAAATCTGTCAAACTTGACATGTAGCAAGGTATAGGCACGAGTGACTTGTGAGAACAAACAATATGGTTTTCGGACTCCTGAGGTGAGAGTAGTGACATTTTTTTTCCTCCATTTTTTCGTAACATTTAAAAAAAAAAAAGTTTTTGAGCCGTTTGGCTACTAAAACTCCCAAACAACTTCGAAAGTCCGTCAAAATTGACACGTAGCAAAGTCTAGGCACGAGTGATGTATGGGAACAAACGGCACGGTTGTGAGACTCCCAGGTTGAGAGTTGTGACATTTTTTCCCTTAACTTTTTTGGAAAAACTAAGTTTTGTGAGCTGTTTCGGTACTAAAACCCCCAAACGGCCTCAGAAGTTTGTCAAACTTGACATATAGCAAGGTCTAGACACAAGTGATGTGTGGGAACAAACGACACAGTTGCCGGACCCCCAGTGTGAGAGTTGTGACACTTTTTCCTTAACATTTTTGAAAAAACTAAGTTTTCGAACCGTTTCGGTAATAAAACCCCCAAACGGCCTCGGAAGTCCATCAAACTTGACCCGTAATAAGTTCTAGGCACAAGTGACGTGTGGGAACAAATAGCACGGTCTCCGAACTCGTAGTGTGAAAGTTGTGACATTTGTTTCCTTAAATTTTTTTTTTTGAAAAAACTAAGTTTTTCGAGCTGTTTCGGTACTAAAATCCCCAAATGGCCTTGAAAGTCTGTCAAACTTGACACGTAGTAAGGTGTAGGCACGAGTGACGTGTGAGAACAAATGGCACGGTCGTCGGGCTCTCGGTGTGAGAGTTGTGACAATTTTTCCTTAATTTTTTTGAAAAAATCAAGTTTTTCAAGCCGTTTCGGTATTACAACTCTCAAAAGACCTCGAAAATTGTCAAACTTAACATGTAGCAAGGTCTAGACACTAGTGACGTGTGAAAATAAATGGTATGGTCATCAGACTCTTGGTATGACCATTGTGACAAGTTGCATTTTTTTTTTCAATAAGCCCATATATTTACATGCATATCTATTAAATATATTTATTGTGTTCATTATTATATCTTGTATTTTGTACATTGTTTTTTTCTTTTCAGGTTATTCTAAAAGAATAGGTGGATGGTGTTTCTATATTGGCTTATTTTGTGATAGAGTAAAAACTCTCTTTGGTTGTATAGATTTTGGATTTGGGTCGTTATTTTTGCAGGAAACTATGTATTTTGTTTTTGTTTTATGGATTTTGATGAGAGACAATGTTTGTTTGGATATATAGATGTTTAAAAGGTATATTAATTTTGTTATTTTTGTAAGGATTTGGATTTGGATGAATGCATGAATTTTGTTGTTTAGATCATGTTAAATGTACATTTTATAAGGTGAAATAAAAAATTACAAAAATCATTTATAATTTAAATAAAAAATTATTTTTTTAAAAAAAATGTATTAGCGACGGCTTTAAGCGTTGCTAAAAGTAAGGTAAATGTCGCTGAAAGCATATCCTTTTTTGTGTCATTTTTGTTTCAGTTCACTAATTGTCTCTAAAGATTTTTTGCGACAGTTAAACACGTTGCTAATGGTAGTTGTCAAAAGTATTATAGAAGAAAAAACCTTTTAGCAACGGCCATCAGCGGTCGCAAAAAAAGAGTCATTGGCGAATAGTATTTGCGATGGTGTCCATGCCGTCGCTAAAAGTGTCCCTTGCCGTCGCTCAGCCATCGCTAAAACTATTTGCGACGCCAGTAGTTTCGTCGCCAAAAATGTCATCGCAACGCTGATGCTAATGTATATTTGTGATGGCAAAGGGACTATTTGCGACAGCCATGTTGCCGTCGCAAAAAGTCTATTTTCTAGTAGTGAATCCAAGTCCAAACTTTTTTTTTTCTTTTTTTACCCCTTACAAAAAACAAGAAAAAAATAGAAAAAAAAAAAAAGAGAATGAGGGTAGATTGAAAAACCTATGGCACGTTGATCTAAGACTATCATTTTTACCTAGAAACATCTAATTCTTTTTGATCATGTGTTTTTTTCTTTGTTGGTATTATTATAATTTTTATTTGTCTGAAATATACAAATCATAAAAAGCAAAATCTGAAGAACTGTAGCTAGTAATCATATTAAATACTACAACCATTACATACTTTGCCTTGTCGGTTAGAGGGGACTCCAAAAACCAGTTTATATAAAAAATAAAAAAAAAAATTATAAAAGCGGGGAATGGAGGTGGGGGCGAGAGGAAAACTTAGTCCATTTCCATTTCTATACCCGTATAAATTTTTATTTCAACCTTCATTTTCACCTCCATCCTTGTTTTGTATGTTTCATTCTCTCCCTAAATGGAATGAATTCCGTCATATCCACTTTCACTCAATTCATTGCCATCATAGGAGTCTGTGCCATGTTTGTTGCATTCTTGTCAAAATTTATATAATAAATTAGCTCAGTCTTATGAAAATGTGTTAAAGACATAGTTTGATCTAAAGGTTTAAAACATATGAGATACTTCAATCAACAACTAAAGGTTTGAAACATATAAGATACTTCAATCAACGACTAAAGTCCATTTTCAATGCCATTTACACATTCGCACAGAAACATCACATCAGCGGTCTCACACTCCCATCAGTGGCTGAGATTTGTGATCTGTGTTTGATTGTGTATTTGCCCCCTTGGAGGTTTGCTTTCTTTTCTTTGTTATTAAAATTATATTTTGCTTCACTTGATTTCCTTTTGTTCATTAAAGCTCTCTCTCTGTCTCGCGATTTTTCCTCTCTCTTTTTCCTGTGTTCTCTTTTATCTTTTCTCTTTATTGTGGATTGGAATATAGAAAACATCTTTCTGTCACCTATTTGATTGAACGAACAGGATGCAATATTTGTAGAAGAACCAAAAGCAGGGCATTACTCAGGCATGGAGAAATTTGGGGTTGGGTTTCTGCGAGAAGTTTACTTCTGAATTATAGTTTTGAGGGCACAAAATTGGTGGATACCATGTTATTTTATCACGGGAATCTGAGCCTATAAGAGTTTCTCTTCTTTTTCCCCTCTATTCCTCTGCTTCTCTGTGTTTGAACTCTTTGTTTTTCTCTCTCACACGCACACAAATTCATGTGGTTTTCGTCCCACCGTTTTGCACTCAACACCCGTTTTGACTTGCATCACATACATGTCACATACCAGTGAGACCATTTAAAAAGAAAATACATTTAAGGCTAATTCCTGCATGGAAGTTGCTTTGATTCATTTAGAGAATAACCAAAATTTATGGCTAATTGACTTTCTATTCATTTTTTGTTAGTGCTGAGTTCTGTTTTCTGCATTTTGGAGGTGACTAAATACTTGTTTTTGTTTCTGTTCTCTATTGCATGCAGTGAATCATAAAGTATATTTGATTTTGATCACTTTAAGAAAGTTCTTGCCAATGATGTTAAGGGCAATAGAGGAGAAGTCGATGCCGGTTAATGTCATCCCTGAATGGAGTGAACATTACCTTGGATGGTATGAAACATTGCATTATCTGTACTTTAATATACTTATTTAGCTTCCTATTGATTTTTTTTTTAATTTTATGTTTGTATACTTACTGAACTTCCTTGGCGCCCATAGATAGGGTTGGGGATTTGAAAAGGCTTAATTTGTGCGATGCATTCCGTCACTAGCCCCACCGTCAAGATGGTTAGTATGCTTAAATCTCAGTATTGAACTTTCCCTCAGTTCTCAGTTGTGAACTTAGTCAGTGGTGCTTTGTTGATGATCTTGACAGGAATTAAAAAAGAGAACCGAAAAAGCATCCATGGTTGGTACATGCCCCAAGTTATTGGTTAAACTGGAGGTTCCTCCACTGTGCAATATGGTCTTTACATCCATGGTTGTGTCAAGCAATACTAATATTGAAATTTGTAAGTACCAAAAAGTAAAAGAACAAATAAAGAGATAATTCATCTTTGAAAGTAATCCATCCTGATCATTTTTGTTAGCCATGCTGATATTTTTGTCCACATTTGCAGACAGTTACTCATAAAGACCATCTTTTTTTTTTTTTTCCCCTTCTCAAATGGGTATGAATTCATATGATGAACCAATTTGTATAATTATTTTTTTTGGTTCATCGGAAGAGATTACAAGGAGGGCCGAAGCCGGGAAGGGGCTCTGGAGGAGGGGGGTTCGAACTCCTGGCCTCCCAAAGGAACTCTGGCCAACTGAGCTAGCCCATTAGAGTAATGCTATATATAATCTTATTTCTCACTCCTAGACACAAGGTTCTAGGATCCACATTAATAAATTCGTAGGGGGCCCATTCACGTGTGTCTAGTGAGTGAGGAAAAGGATTGAGAAAATGGATTACATATTGTATTTTCCTCTCATTTATTGCTGGTAGCTTTGGGAACATAGATGGGAAAGTTCAATATACTCGCAATAATTAATGGGTAAATGATTAATTTTTAATTTATTTTGGAATTTGATTTGCATTTTTTTTTTAGATGTTTGACTTACTAATATTTGTTTTATTGTGCTGTTGCAATGTTAATCAGTGATTGATTATTATTTTCTTTTTGGTTCTTTCTAAAGGCCGTAGAAGGCTGTGACTATATAATTACATTACCTTAGCTTGAATGGAGGGTCTACATGTCTATGAAGATTCTCATCTGTTTGGGGATCCATCTAATGCTCATGTGTTTGGATTACTCTCTCATATGCAAACAGATAGTGAAATTAGTTAGTTTTGTTACTTAAACTTTGTTGTAGTTGAGATTATGAGAAAAGTTGTTGGGAAAGTATTGAGTTGCTGACTATACTCTCTAGGTTATGAGTTTGTTTGGTTACAGAGTGTATTGAAGAAAATGGACGAAGTTGAATGTGTTGTTATGTGAAGTATGTGTACGCTGCTGGTTTAGTTTACTTCTTTTTTTTTTCTCCCCTTTTTCATTTAGTACAAGGATACAAGTGACATAGACTTAAATTCACTATCAGTACAAAATGTGTGCAAGTTTAGATTTTTTTAAGAGTGCCGTATGCACGAGTTTCGTAGTAGGTAATAAGCCCAATTACGTATACTCTGTCAGGATGGGATGAGGCGGCTTAATCAATGTGAAAATCAGCCTCCCAAACACGTTTTCTTTGTAAAGTCCACTGAGAGAGAGAGAGAGAGAGAGCTATTTGTAGAACCCACAGAAAACAGAGGTACAGAGAGAGAGAGAGACGGCCTTTGCCTCTTTGGTGCTCTGCCGCTTCTGTCCAATTCAGTTTTTAGTCACTCGAGGCATTTCTTGGGTTGGGAATTTACATTAGGGAAGAAAAACATTTTGGAGTGGGAGAGCAATCTTATCTGCTCTTCTCTGTCCTGCAAGTAAGCCTCTGGTTTTGTTTCATAAGTTCCTCTGGTTTCTTGCTTTTCCTCAGAAAGTAGAGTCTCCCTATGAACAATTTCTTTGAGTAAGAAATTTCCAAGTTACACAGAGAGAGAGAGAGAGAGAGAGAGAGAGAGAGAGAGAGAGAATGGTTGGCGAATCGAGTTGAGAGTGACAGAAAAAGATCCGTGGTCCTCCGTTCTTCTCTCTCATGCAGGTAAGTCTCTGAATTTGTTTTATCTGCACTTATGTTTTTTCTTTTCCATCATTTATGCCAGTTTCAGAATTCTGTTTCTTGATCTGTGAAACCCTAGAGGAATCTTGAAGAAATGAAGGTGCTTGTGCTTGTGACTTAGCATACATCATTTTGATTCTGCATGTTCCTTTTAAATATATACTTGAGGGTGGGCACACGCGATGCATGTGCAATCTTCGATTATTGCTAGAGATAGTAGTTGTCACAATATATTGAATCATTGGAGATGATAGTTCGTGGTCGATTGAATCATGATCTTACCAATATCAGTAAGTGAATAGAATTGGCAGAATCGGAAATTTGTAAATAATTGTAGCATGCCGTCACCCAGCTTCAAAGACACCAATTGGGCTCTCCCTTTATATATGAGAATAGATATTTTGAGAACCTGAACACAT
Organism: Euryodendron excelsum; assembly: GCA_033060915.1. Classification (NCBI taxonomy): domain Eukaryota; kingdom Viridiplantae; phylum Streptophyta; class Magnoliopsida; order Ericales; family Pentaphylacaceae; genus Euryodendron; species Euryodendron excelsum. Next base: position 39,400,027 of record CM065378.1, on the reverse strand, counting down.
CTGTTGTTTTTTTTTTTAATTTCATTAAGTTGATAGTTCTTTCTTTCTCATTTTTTAAGATTGTTTTTCAGATTTTGGATGCCTTGAATACATCTCTGCTTTTGGTTCTTGATTTGAATTTCGATGTGAAGCTCTTTTTTCCTTTTTGGTTTCTTTTGTAGATCTTAGGTTTACTGACTTGGTTTATTTGGAGGCTGTGAAGAAGGACGGACAGTTGAAATGAACCAAAACAAGAAACAGGAAAACTAGGGGCATGATGGGGATCTCATCTTCCTAATTCCACAGTTTCTCAATCAGAAAATGCTAAAAGAGACTCTTCACAAGTAAATTCTTACCCCAATTTGTAGTTATTCATCTTCCAATTCCAGGTGTCATTTGTTTGTTTTTTATGTTTATCATCATTTGTGATGCTTTCATTAACCTTAATGGCAAACTGGCACTTGACAAGAGATGAATAAGGAATGAAATTTTTTTTTTTTTTTTTGGGTCTGGAGGAGAGCTGTCTGTTTGGTTTCATTGTATTGAAGGACTACTATCATTTCAGAAAGATCTTTTCTAAAACCTAGTAGCAAAAGTACCTTAAGCAGTAAAGCTGTGCAGCTACGTGGGTTTGTAATTTCTCAACAAAACTAAAATTGCCCGTTGCTCTCTTTCTGTCTTTTTTGTTTTAACTTTTAATCTCGTATTTGAATTTGGTTTAATTCCTAAGCCTTTAGATGTGAATGCCATGAATATCCTTGTAAATCAACTAAGTATTCTCTCACATTTAATGTACGATTTTTCATATCCTTTTGACTTTTCTTGTTGCTGCGAATATCCTCAATATGATATGTGTTTGTAATTATTCTAGTACAATATAGCTAATACTTAAGGCTCAAACTATATGAGCGGTGTCATCACAAGTAGGTTTGGGACATGACCATGGAAATGGCCAGATGTGGTATGTAAAGGGTCACGGTGTAGCAATAGTTTTTGTAGTCTATCAGTAGGAAGTTGTGTTCAATGCTCGACTTATATGAGAGAGAGGTTGGTGGGTATCACCACTTTATTGGGCGGGGCGTCTTCCCATGTTGTGTCTCCTAGTCGATAGTTGATTGGTCTCTTGCTTGTGGATGTAGGCCACTTGCTGAACCACCTAAGTTACGAAAATATTATGGACAATGTCAGTATGGTTAACAATCCAATTGTGATTCCTTGCGATCATGGTGTTGAGTGGCGCTTTTATCAGTCTCTAAAATCCATTATGAGTTATGTGAGTGTCCCAACATATTGCTGAACTCCTTCATATATTTGTTATCACTTCTAGTTGGCATCAAACTAGTGAACCTGTAATTGTTCTTTTTTGTTCATACTTTCTTTCATACTAAATAAATGCTTTCTGTTTCATACTAAATTAATTTGTTTTTCTCTCTTTTTAATGGAGTATTCACTGAATCACAATGCTTTCTGCTTGGTTAATACTGTTCATACTTCCAAGGTTTCTGAAGTTACTTCTAACAAACTATGAAATGCATTGAAACCACTCATGTAAGCATTTGATTGAACTATGGGGCTTTACTTCACACATCCACTATAACAATTCAATACAAGCATCCATGAAATCAATTAAGCACATTATTTATATAGAATTGCTAGTCATAACCACTGCGGAGAACATCCCTCTTTCTATGGGCTAAAGAAACGTGAAGAGATGGGATCCCATTCCCCAAAGAGGCCACACCAATCTCTCAAGTGAACCATTTTATTTTACCTACTGAATAATTGATGACACCAGGGTTGTTCGGAAATCCCTTTGCAACTTCCTGGACGTTCATACTTTGTTCTGTAGTCTTTCAATTACAGGCAAACCACCCTCGTGGATTTTCATTTGCTGAGAAAATGCCATCTTTTAAAAGTATGAAAGGAACTCGAATGCATTTCCCAAACACTGCCTAATCCTTTGATAAGGTCTGTCCAATAACATTTTTCACTTGAGTCAGGGAGATCTAAAAGATTAGACTTTGTCGAGTACTCGTAGAATGTTCTGAAAATCAGTCCACCACAATATACTGGGCTGGTTTGACTGAACTAAGCCCAGCATCAGACTGGACAGCAAAAGATACAAAACTATATTTTCAAAAGATGACTGGTGTAGTTGGTAAGGCAGGGAAGAACTGTAACCCATGTTATGGCATTTATTGAGTTACTAAACCACCTAACCCTTTCTAGTAGTTTTGTTCCTGTCAAAGCTCAAATGAATGTACTGTAAAAACAAAGGGCCACATTATTGCCAAAGAACAATGCTACTGGGAATGTGACTTGTTTCAATGCGTGGAATGGAAATGGGACATGATAAACCACATGCTCTAAAACATACATACGGGTAGGCTTATATAAGGTACACTAAAGGAATTTAATGAGGTATTTATAAACCCAGGAGGGATTACTATTATCAATTACGTGATAAGTGAAACATAATCTACTGAAACACATTTCAATTTTTTGAAGCTTTTTAATATTCAAATGATTCATGTAAAAACGTATTTCTAAGTGTATCATAGATAAATAAAGCCGAACTCTATGTGGTAGTCGCCTTGGAAATATTTCTCTCTTCATAAAAAGAATTATAACTTAGTGGGGCCTAATTGAGGTGGCAAAAAAAGGGAATTTCTTTTAGTAAAATGGTTTGCACGAAAGAAAATGAAGCCTAGGAACCTATTTGGAACTTGGGGGAGGGAAAGGAAAGGAAAGGAAGGGAAGAGAAGGGAAGGGAAGGAAAGGAAAGAGAGAATTTTAAAAATTTCTCTTTCTCTATTTGATTCTACTTATGTGGGAAAGGGAAGGGAAAAGGAGGGAAGGGGAGGGAAGAGTAAGAGGGAAAAAAAAAGTACTCTCTCTCTCTCTCTCCTCTGCAAGTAAGCCTCTGGTTTTGTTTCATAAGTTCCTCTGGTTTTCTTGCATTTCCTCAGAAAGTATGCTCCTAGAGTCTTTGTTGCTATGGTTTCCTTGTTAGAGTTTCCCTATGAACAATTTCTTTGAGCAAGAAATTTTCAAGTCAGAGAGAGAGAGAGAGAGAGAGAGAGAGAGAGAGAGAGAGACAGAAAGAGATCCGTGGTCTTCTATTCTTCTCTTTCATGCAGGTAAGTCTGTGGATTTGTTTTATCTGCACTTACGTTTTCCTTTTCCATCATTTATGCCAGTTTCAGAATCTGTTTCTTGATCTGTAAAACCCTAGAGGAATCTTGAAGAAATGAAGATGCTTGTGCTTGTGACTTAGCATACATCATTTTGATTCTGCATGTTCCTTTTTAATATATATATTCTTAGAATCTGAACACTTCTGTTGTCCTTTTCTGTTTTATTTCATTAAGTTGATAGTTGTTTCTTTTTCATTTTTTAAGATTGTTTTTCAGTTTTTGGGGTCCATGAATACATCTCTGCTTTTGGTTCTTGATTTGAATTTCAATGTGAAGCTCTTTTTTCCTTTTTGGTTTCTTTTGCAGATCTTAGGTTTCACTGACTTGGGTTTATTTGGAGGCTGTGAAAAAGGATGGACAGTTGAAATGAACCAAAACAAGAAACAAGAAAACTAGATAGGGGCTTGGTGGGGATCTCATATTCCTAATTCCACAGTTTCTCAATCAGAAAATGCTAAAAGAGACTCGTCACAAGTAAATTCTACCCCAGTTTGTAATTATTCATCTTCCAATTCCAAGTGTCATTTGTTTGTTGTTTATGTTTATCATCATTTGTCTTGCTTTCATTAACCTTAATTGTTACAAGGAAATGCCAAAATGACACTTGACAAGAGATGAATAAGGAATGAAATCTTTTGTTTTTTGGTCCAGAGGAGAGCAGTCTGTCTGGTTTCATTGTATTGAAGGACTACTATCATTTCAGAAAGATCTTTTCTAGCACAAGTACCTTAAGGAGTAAAGGTGCAGTTATGTGGGTTTATAATTTCTCAACAAAACTAAAATTGCCGGTTGCTCTCTTTTTGTCTTTTTTGTTTTAACTTTTAATCTCGTTTTTGAATTTGGTTTAATTGCTCAGCCTTTAGATGTGAAGGCCATGAATATCCTTGTAAATCAACTAAATATTCTCTCACATTTAATGTATGATTATTCATATCCTTTTAACTTTTCTTGGTGCTGCGAATATCCTCGATATGATATGTGGTTGTAATTATTCTAGTATAATATGGCTAATACCTGAGGCTCAAACTATATGGGCGGTGTCATCACAAATAGGTTTGGGACATGACCATGGACATGGCCGGATGTGGTACGTAAAGGGTCACGGTGTAGCAATAGTTTGCAGTCTATCAATAGGAAGTCGTGTTCAATGCTCAACTTATACGAGAGAGAGAGAGAGAGAGTGGTGGGTATCACTACTTTATTGGGCGGGGCGTCTTCCCTTGTTGTGATCTCCTAGTCGATAGTTGATTGGTCTCTTGCTTGTGGATGTTGGCCAAATGCTGAGCCACCTAAATTACGAAAATATTATGGACAATGCCATATGGTTAACAATCCAATTGTGATGCCTTGCGATCATGGTGTTGAGTGGCGCTTTTATCAGTCTCTAAAATCCATTATGAATTATGTGAGTGTCTCGACATATTGTGGAACTCTTTCATATATTTGTTATCACTTCTAGCTGGCATCTAGTGAGCCTGTAATTGTTCTTTTTTGTTCATACTTTCTTTCATACTAAATAAATGCATTCTGTTTGGTACTTCGAGTGTATGGAAAGTCTGCCTCTGTTGTGCTTAGGATCTTATCTTTCATGCAGCTGGTTCCAAGCCTAGAGGAAGAAGAAGGCTTGTGGTAGGGTAGACAGCCAATGTAGAACTTGTAACCACGTCTTAAGATCAGAGATTGTAATTTTCCAGTCATCTTTCCATTTTTACCTGACAATAACCTACTAACTGTTGAACTTATCAAAAAAAATAAAAAAAACCTGCAAACTGTTGAATTTTTCAATGCTGTAACAGTCCATGTACACCATCAAGTTAGAAGTATTACAATTTGTAATGCTTTTGAAGCGTCTTGCAATCTTCCATTGATATTTACTCACACTACTCCCCTAGGACAATTAAGTATAGCATATGGCCTAGAAGTATTTGGTCACAAGATGTTACTTTTTGCTGAGATTGATAATAATTCTTGTCTTCTCTCTGCTATTTTATGGTATACCCGAAGCTGACCAGTTTGCATTAGAGTTGACAGATTGCAGGGGTTATGTGTTTGAGCCACTTGAATCTCAAAGTCAATAGTGCACAGCCCCATCAGTTGAGAATTGTCAGTACACAACATCCCAACTCCAACTCCAGCTTCACTTGCTTCTAGTTCAAATCAGCCTGACGAAGGAATGTGTTTTGTTGATGCCTATTAAACTTGATTTATCCAGGTTAGATTTGATATCAGGTCACATTCTAGGTGTTAGATGGTTTACTCCAAATGGACGTCAAGAGGAATAGACTTGAAAGAATGTTGGGCCTAAAGTATGAACATTCATGATGAATGCCTCTTAGTTTTCTGTAAATGCTTTTTCTACATGTTTCTTTCTGATAGCATAATGGTAGAAAAGCGATTTAGAGCACCATTATTTATACATACAATATCCGATTATGAGATTGAAAGACTCTTCTTGTTATATCTAAAATTAAGAGTAAAATCTGAATGCACTTGTGAAGAAAGTTTTAGGTAAATCTTTTTCCAGAATGAATGTTGCGAACGAAATGACTGTATCAATTTCAAAAAAATTTAGTGGAAGTTGCCTGAAACTAAGTTTTTATTCTATCAAATTGCATGATACTCTTTGACAACACGAAAAATCCTTGGTAGGTTCTCTTCTCAATACCTTCGCTTTCGATCCATTCATCAATATGTATCTCTTTTACAAGTTATAAAAAGAAAATCTTACAACACTTCTAATGAGAAGGTTGGGGTTTCGACTTGTCTTTCAAGTAGGAAATAGATGCAAAAGCACTAAAATAGTAAAATGGATGTAGTTGATTTTCGTTTTTCCATCTCCACTATAAGCCACTATAGTTTGCCATTAGTGGGAATACCATGATAAATAGCCGTAACATCGTAAGCAACGGTTATGTGGCATGTTTAGAACATGTTTGGTGGTGATGTCCTTTACAAGTGGTGAACAAAAATGCATAGTTATCAAAATCGAATAAGATATTGAATCGGTCAAAGTATCAATTTTTAATTTATTAGTTCAATCGGTATTATAGTGTTATATATATTTTAGTTATCATATATCCTATATATATATATTAAATATGGTAAAATTAATCATCAACCAAGTAATGGTTTGGTGGTAAAGTGGTATAATTTTTTATGCTAGCCATAAGTTCAAATTTTAATCTCAACATAAATTTAAAATTTTGAAATTATTTCAAAAGTCAAAGTTGGTGGTTGGTTTTTCGGTTGAACCGACTAGTTGAACCAATTAGTTTTTAAAAAATTGGTCCGTTCAAACCGGTTCACATTCATTTTCAGTAAATTAATTAAATTGTACTAGTTATGGGTTTGATTTTCGGTTCAATCGATTGAACCATTCAATTCAGTTCAATTCTGAAAACAATGCAAAAATAGCTTACAGTGGGGATGGTAAAAGGGGAGTCTATTCAACCTATTTTATTGTATTGATAAGACAATTTGAAACACCAATTTTTCGTTTTGCACAAAGAGTTTTTTCTTATATGGTAACTTACAAATTGGAAAACACATATTGTTGACTGAATCGAATGTCAAGGTATCGTGAAGAGATCTAACATATAATAATTAATCTTGAATGAGCGCGCACCTTTTTGTAGTGAATGTATGAAGTTGTTTTAGATTTATCATGGTAGAAAAGCGACTTAGAGCACCATTATTTATACATATAATATATGATCATGAGATCCTAAAACTCTTCTTGTTATATCTAAAGTTAAAAACGTAAAATCTGAAAGCACATGTGAAGAAAGTTCTAGATAAATCTTTCTCCAGAATGGAAGTTGCCAACGAAGTGACCGTATTCATTTAAAAAAAATTTAGTGGAAGTTGCCCTAAACTAATTTTTTATTGTATCAAATTGCATGATACTCTCTTTGGGAACACGAAAAATCCTTAGTAGGTTCTCTTCTCAATACCTTCGCTTGCAATCCATTCATCAATATGTATCACTGCTACAAGTTACTAAAAAGAAATCTTACAACACTTCTAATGACAAGGTTGGGGTTTCGACTTGTCCTTCAAATAGGAAATAGATGCAAAAGCACTAAAATTATAAAATAGGTGTAGTTGATTTTCGATTTCCCATGTTTAGTGGTGATGTTCTTTTCAAGTGGTGCACAAAAAAATGGCTTATAGTGTTGATGGTAAAAGGTGAGTCTATTCAACCCATTTCAATTATTGTTTTGATAAGACAGTTTGGAACACCAAGTTTTCATTGGACAAAAATCGGGTTTTTTTCTTATATATGGTAACTTACAAAATGGGAAACACATATTGTTGACTGGATCGAATGCGAAGGTATCATGAAGGGGGTGTAACATATAATGATTTATACTGAATGATGCGTGCACCTTTTTGTAGTGGATGTATGAAGTTGTTTTAGATTTAGCATGGTTGAAAAGTGACTTATAGCACCATTATATATATAAAATATACGATTATGAGATCGAAAGACTCTTCTTGTTATATCTAAAGTTAAGAGTAAAATTTGAAAGCACTTGTGAAGAAAGCTCTAGATAAATCTTTCTCCAGAATGGAAGCTGCCAACCAAGTGACTGTATCCATTTCAAAAAAATTTAGTGGAAGTTGCACGAAATTAATTTTTTATTGTATCAAATTGCATGATACTCCTTGAAAACACGAAAAATCCTTGATAGTTTCTCTTCTCAATACCTTTGCTTTCAATCCATTCATCAATATGTATCTCTTCTACAAGTTACAAAATGAAAATCTTACAACACTTCTAATGACGAGGTTGGGGTTTCGGGTTGTCCTTCAAATAGGAAATAGATGCAAAAGCACTAAACTTGTAAAATAGGTGTAATTGATTTTTGTTTTCCATCTCCACTATAAGCCACTATAGTTTGCCAATTAGTGGGAACGCCATCATAAACATTCGTAACATCGTAAGCAATGGTTGTGTGACGTGTTTAGAACCATGTTTGGTGATGATGTTCTTTACAAGTGGTGCACAAAAATGGCTTGTATTGTTGATGGTAAATGGTGAGTCCATTCAACCCATTTTATTGTTTTGATAAAACAATTTTAAACACCAATTTTTCCACAAAAATTGAGTTTTGCTAATTAGTGGGAATACCATCATAAACACCCTTCACATCGTAAACAATGGTTATGTGGCATGTTTAGAACCATGTTTGGCGATGATGTTCTTTACAAGTGGTGCACTTAAATGGCTTATAGGGTTGATGGTAAAATGTGAGTCTATTCAACCCATTTTATTGTTTTGATAAGACAATTTTAAACACCAGTTTTTCCACACAAATTGAGTTTTTTCTTGTATGGTAATTAACTTACAAATTGGAAAACACATATTGTTGATGGATAGAATGTGAAGGTATCGGGAAGAGGGTCTAACATATAATGATTAATACTGAATGATGTGCGCACCTTTTTGTAGTTGATGTATGAAGTTGTTTTAGATTTAGCATTGTAGAAAAGCAACTTAGAGCACCATTATTTATATGTATAACATCCAATTATGAGATCGAAAGACTCTTCTTGTTATATCTAAAATCAATAGTAAAATTTGAAATCACTTGTGAAGAGAGTTCTGGATAAATCTTTCTCTAGAATAGAAGTTGCTAACGAAGTGACTGTATCCATTTCAAAAAAATTTATTGGAAGTTGCCTGAAACTTATTTTTTATTCTTTCAAATTGCATGATACTCTTTGACAACCCAAAAAATCGTTGGTAGGTTCTTTTCTCAATTGTCTTTCATTTTCTTTTCTAAATCTAAAGCAAAGCGAAGCATCTGCTTGAATGAGATAGTTATGTTGTTCACTAGAAGTATCAATTATAGTGGAATGAAAGTCTTAGCAGGTCTTTTTGGCATTTATCAGTTGCATAATTATAAAATTAGTGCTTATACTACATCAAAACCTATGTGCAGGACTGTTGAAAAAGGTTCCTTTGTTAAATCTTCTCCATAGAACTAACACAAATAATTCTCAAAAAATTAGTATATTGTTAGTCACAAGGGTGGATCCAAGACTTTTGTTTAGTGGGGGCGAAACTTACAAAGAATTGTAGACGAAATTGTTTCCTATTTGGAAATCCATTTTCTTTGATAAAGTAAAGAAATACTTATATTAAAAATGCCATAAAAGGATGGTGCCGCCTCTGTAGAAAGGCTATATCTTAAAAACTACACCCCTCTAACAAAATTATGGTCACCTATAAAATTAAATGATGGAATTTAGTTGGGGTAATATACTAAAATTATAAGTTAAGGTCAAATAAATACAAATAAAAAATTTCAAAATAGTGGGAGTGACTAAGTCAGTGGGGGCAGCTATCCTACTAGCCCCTTAGTAGATCTGCCTATAGAACTTAGCTAGGGTTTAGCCCCATGTGCAGGTTGAATTTTTTCTAGATGAGTAAACGTTCTTCTCCAATATATCGCACTCAAGTATTAGTCCTTTTAATAACCTTCTTAAATAAGTAAATTTTTTCTTCTTAAGATGTAATAATCTCTAGAAGTACTAATTTTTCTTGAGCAAACATTTTGGGAAAACTTAGACACAATCAATTGACTTAACAAACTTTGATGTTTGGGAGGATAGAGTATAGTCTTATTTTTATGATTTATGATAATGTAAACAAGATAAAAAAAAATTTAGGTTTTTTTGGAATATATATTATGGGTATCAAGCGTAACTTAGACTAGAAAAGTCTAAGCCATTTTTCTATTTGTTTGTCACGACTCAGGATCCACATAGTACAATATTGTTAGCTTTAGGTCTTGACCTGTATGACTTTAAAGTGTAGTGCATCAAGTAGAACTCAAGCCTGCATATAGCACTTTGCTGCTTTTTCCTGAGGTAATTTGGGATCACAATGCATATCCTTGGGTCTCCCCCAACCCGTCTTCTAAAGAGTCTATCACTAAACTCGCACTTGCCCATGTATGTGTATTCGCTAATCCTAGTTATAGTTTCTTAGTCTCCCCAATCTCCCCTTCTAAAGGGCAACACATCCTAGGTTGGGCTAGATACATGTACTTTTGGTTGGAATTGACTTTGATATCATTTTGTCACGATTCAAGAACTAGGTGGCACAATATTGTTTGCTTTAGCTCTTAGTGTACATAGCTTTAAAAGGCTTTGTTTCAAGTCCATTTTGCTTTTCCTTCCCTAGGCTATGTGAGATCACAATACATAACCTTGAATTTCCCTCACTCTTTCTTTTAAAAAGTCTGCCACTATCTTAACTTGCCAATGAACTTGCACTAGCCCACATGTAGCTACCAATCGTGGTCAAATGTTTTTTTCATGACTCAAGATCTGCATGACATAATATTATCTGTTTTGGGCCTTTCCCGTATGACTTTGCAACGCATTGTACCAACTCTTCCAAAGAGCCTGCCACTACCATAGTTTGCCAATGAATTTGCATCTGCCCAATTGCAGGTGTTAATCCCAATCATGGTTTCCTGGGTCTTCACAATATATACGATGAAATCCATCTAATCTGGAAAAGCCAACAAAACATCATCCATTTGAGCAAGAAGGGAAAGTCCTATAAAAATGTATCAAATACCTGATATTAAATGGAAGAAAAGCCCTGGGAAGAATCACACATTAAACTTGGAGATTTGCATTAGAAAATATTCCAACAGCTCCATTCTAAAAGACAGCGTACACCAATTGGCTATCACATGAAAATGTTGCATGGGCGATTCTTAGCGAATTTTCTATGTACCACTGGTATTGCAGAAGCAATAGCATTAGATAACCTACAAACTCTTGTTTGGTAATATTTTTTGTTTTTGTTTTTTATTTTTTTAAAAAAATAAAAAATAATGTTTGTTTAATTTTTTTGTTTTTAGTTTTTTTTGATAAAATTCAGAAAAAAAAAATACTAAAATGATTGTGTCATTTGTTTTCAAAACATTAGTTCGATACTGTTAATGCAACAGTAACTTACAAATATCCATTACCAGACTAAAAAAAAAACATTATAAAAACACACAGTAAAAAATAAAAATCAATAGCATTATTAAATAGGTAAAATATGTTGTTTCATATATGACTTTGTTTAATACTGTGCTGGTTTGACTAAAATCAGTCCACCACATTATACTGGGCTGATTTGAATAAACTAAGCCCAGCATCAGACTGGATGGCCGAAGATAGAAAAATTTATTTTCAAAAGATGACTGATGTTGTTGGTAAAGTAGGAAAGAACTTGAAACCCAGGCTATGGCATCTATTGAGTTACTAGACCACCTAAACCTTTGCAGCAGTTTTTTGTTCCCTTCAAAGCTCAAATGAATGTAATGTCAAAAAATAGGGCCACATTACTACCAAAGAACAATTCTGCTGGGAATGTGATTGTTTTAGTGTGTGGAATGAGAATGGGATATAGTACACTGTATGCTTTAAAATATACATACAGGTAAGCTTATATGGTGTACAATACATGAATTTAATGAGGTATTTACACGTCTAGGAGGGATTACTATTATCAATTACATGATAAGTGAAACATGATCTACTGAAACACATTTCAACTTTTTGATGCTTTTTAATATTCAAATGATTCATATAAAAACAGACTTTTAAGTGTATCATAGATAAGTAAAGCCAAACGTGCGGTACTATGGCCCTTTATTTAGATATCCTCGTACGAAAACTCAAAATCTTTCCGAATTTTGATTCCACACATTTGATGTTTACTCTTCTAGGAAGAAAATTAAGTACAAAAATAGGGAAAAAATGTTTGGATAAAAAAATTTAGTTTTTTGGAATGGAAGTTAGTCACTTATGTAAGATGCATTCCAAAGTTTAAACCCCTAGGATATTAGTGTGCTTTCTTTACTCTGCCATGGAGCATTTTTATACTTCCATGACATAGAGATGCATATATAAAAGAAAATAAGAGAAGAAATAAAATACAGAGAGAGGAGTTTAGGGAGAAAGACATAAGATAGAGGACACAGAGATATTAGACACAGAGATATTAGAGAAGTGGACGGGCAAGAACAAGGGGGCAAGTGTCTTCCAACTACTCAACTTTTATTCTTCAAAGGCTTAATTCATTTTTCAGGTAATACCATTTTATAGCCCTTACAAAAGCCAAATAACAAGTAATTATCATACACGAATATGCATAACCAATATGGTAACAAGTTAAGCCCCAAGATTCATCCCAAAAAATCCCAAAAACATCTAAAAAAAAAGTAAGGAAACGTACCAACATAATGACAAAATACTTCCAACATCGTTATAATGACCATGACAATTTTCATGTCAATCTTCACATGCATCGACTTGGCTGCATACTATCTTAGTTAATTCAATTGAGTTTTCTCCCTTCAAAGTTAATAAGTATCATATGCACTCATACTTCGATTTGGGTACCTCAAAAAGAAGAAATTTCCACCCAATATGTACAACTGATAAACGGACTTGGGGGATGCCCTTAGAGAGAAATGTGCTGTGAGCGAGAGCAATATAGCCATCCAGCCAGGGATGAAGCTTTTCAAAGACCAATGGGGGCCATGAAACTCCATGAGCTGTAGTATAAATTAAGGCCCAAAAATTTTAACATGGTGATGTGGCCTTCCTTAATTTTAAAAACATTATATTTACCATCTTGAGTAATTCATATTGTGGCCCTTTTTTGTTACTATTTGGGCTTATAAGTTTGTGATTTGTTTTGCCTTTAGCCCAAGTTTTATGCTTATCTATGCCTAATTAATTGAGATTTAGGGTAAAATTTAGTAAAAAAAAATATATATGGTTCTATTTTCTTTAAAGGTTGGTTAGACTTGTTTTCACCTTTCTGATTTTTATTGAAATTGCAAAACTTGCATTTTCGGCTATAATGTTGTTAAAATTAAATTTCGGAACAAGATGAAAGATAATTTTCACAAATGCTTTGATTGTATACATTGAAAAAGAAGTTACTAAAAAATTTAGTGAAAATTTAATCATAGATGAATGACATACAAAAACTATAGACATGACTTACAGCAAACTCTTCCCTAATATTACAAACATTCAAAAAATTATGCTATCCTTTTCCATTTGAACACATGTTAACATTAGCAACCGTTTTCCAAGATTTGATTGCTTGTAATCAAGAACGAAGCTAGGAATTTGTTTTTAGGGGGGCCAAAAATAGCTGTATAAAAAAATTAAAACTAATAATGCAAGCTATATTTAATTTATCAAAATAAAAAATAACATCAATTTAACTAACATATGACAGTAAGGTTTAGTAAAAATTAAAATGTTAATATATTCCATGTGCGTTATCATTGTAGTGATACTCGACGACACTTCAATTGCTAGTTTTGGCTTGGCTTGTGGAATTCTTAAGGTATCATCGTTAAATAAGTTACATATAAGGACTTGAGTTCAAAATTGTTTCTTATTTTTTCTTTTTCATTTCTCTTTTTCTAAATCTTATACAACTTAATGCATCTGCTTTGTTGAGGTGGTTATGTGTTCATTATAACTATCAATCATAGTGAATCAAAATCTAAGCATCTCTTATTGGCATTTATTCGTTCCATACTTATAAAACTAGTAATTTAACCGCTTCATAAGTTATACACAGGATCTATGACCAAGCTTTTGTTTATTAAATCTTCTCAACAGAACTATGACTAAAATAATTTCTCTAAAAATGATTACATTGTAACAAGTGATTAGCTCACTTTCAGCTTGTGATTTTCATAGAGGAGAACATTCTTCTCTAATACATTGCACTCAAGTGTTAGCCCTTTACTAAATAAATACAACAAATACTCCTCCAATCTCCCCACACACCCCACACCCACCCCCCCAAGACATGATAATCTCTGGATTACCGAAAAGAAAATCCTACAATACTTTTATTGATAAGGTTGGTGTTTCAGCTTGTCCTTCAATTATGGACTAGATGCAAAAGCATTAAAATTGTACAATAGGTGTATTAGATTTTCGTCTCATCACCACCGTTATAAGTCACTATCATTTGCCATTCCTTGGAACACCCTAAAAAACATCCATAACATTGTAAGTAATGGTTATGTGGCATGTTTAGAACCAATTTTGGTGGTGACATTCTTTACAAGTGGTGCACAAAAATGGCTTATAATGTTAACAGTAAAAGGTGAGTCTATTCTACCTATTTTATTGTTTTGATAATATAATTTGAAACTCCAAAGGACTTCATAATGTTTCCCAAGGCATTGCGCGACTAATAACAATTTCTAATACCGAGGTCGAATTTCGTTTAATTTTTGTTATTAGTGGCTTATGGTTTTATTCTCACTTCAAGCATGCCTAGTAAAACTTCATAGGTTTCATAATCAAAGATTCTCCATGTAAGGAATTGTGGTCGAAGTTGCTGTTTTTTTTTTTTTTTCTCTACTATTGTGATATTAATTAGCATCTACTTAAACAAGATGAAAACAATACAATACAATCAGAATGTTAGCAATCCCTCATGCAAATGAAAAAATTTTTAAGGAAAAACAATGACACACGTCAAAAATCTATTAAGCAGTACTAAAAAATTTAACATTATCTAACCATTAAATTTTTTTCCTTTTTGTAGGTAATGTATAATGCTTCCTGTAATTTGATCAAAGCATTATTATTTTGAGAATAAGTAATGCTATAAAAGTAATATTCTTATGCAGAATAATATGGCATAATTAGGAGACTTTCATTTTAAACAAAACATTCATCAAGTGAATTTTAAATACAAAAATGTCATCAGCAAGTTATTCTAATTTATTTTTTTGTATAACTATTTGTAAGATTAGAATTTTCTTTTTCTTCAAATTGCTCAAAATATTGGTCAATAATGAACTCAGAAATCTGGACAAAATCACAAAATTTCCATGTCTTGCCCTTAAAAAACAAATTTAATGTGTATGTGTTGGTCACGCGCTGTTAATGAGATTGGGGCTTGCAAAACAGTATCGTGGGTCTGTCAGAGTTAGAGAATCACTTGTCATGTGTGTAAGTCCGGGTTTTTATCATAGTTTTTTGAAAGGACGTCTGACAATAATTCTGTGGCAGCAGATGCATTTTTCCCAGAAAATTTGCTCCTCGACGTCGAGACAGAAAACAGTGCCCAGAGAGAGAGAGAGGCGGTTTCTACTCTCTGTTCCTTCCATTTGCTTTGTTCTTGTGATACGTTTGTTACAAAGGAAGGGAATAGGATGAAATAGTTATTTTTATTTTTATTTGTATTTTTTTATTTAATATTGTTATTTAAAAGTGAAACGATTATTTTTATATAATAATTATTTTCACATATTGTTAGAATGATCATTTTCTATTTTAAGAGTAGAAATGATCATTTCATTCTCACATTAAATAACATAAAACAAAGTTTAGTAAGATTTTTATTGTCAAATTTTTTAAAAAATATATAAAACATGTTTGGTAATTATTTTTTTGATTTTAAAAATTTTTAAAAATAAAAAAAATTTAAAAATTTTAAATTTAAAAAAATTTAAAAAGTTAAAAATTTATAAAAATATTTAATAATTAAACTGCTGCCGCCGCGTTCATTACAAATGTTTAATAATTTATAATAATTAAATAATATATTACTAATATTTTATATAGACATAATATTAAATTTTTATATCACACACAAATTTCATTCTATTCTATTCTAACATTGTTCATTAGTCTTACCAAATAAAGAAATGAAAATGACTATTCCATTTCATTCCATTCTCATTTTTATTTTGTTCTCGTTCTCATTCCATTCTTTTCTATTCTCTTGCACCATATATAGCCTGAGTGAGTGGATCAGATTCTCATAAGCATCTCTTGAAGAAGGAATCTCAGTTCAGAGATAGTGGAGAGTAGAGAGAGCATTGTTTTGGGTTATACATTCTCCTGTTGTCAGGTATGCGTTTGTTTTTCTGCCTCAAGCTCTCAATTCCGTGGCTATTGTTTAATCCAAAGATGGTTTTCTTTCTCTCTGCAGTCACTTTTGGGTTTTGGTATCAAATCAAACAGTCCTACGGGTGGGTTGAAGTCCCTTTATGTTTCTTGATCCATGAAACCCTAATTTTGCTTGGAAGGGGCTGTTTAAATTCTGTTTGTATTGAGAGAAATTAGTTCTTGGAAGAATTTTTGTGAATATTAGCTATTTATTTCTCAAGACACTTTCCAGGAAAGTACTTTTATCTTTTATCATTTTCAGTCACACATTCCCACAAAATATGACTGTATGATCTGATGACGAAGCACAGAGAGAGAGAGAGAGAGAGAGAGAGAGAGAGAGAGAGTCTCTGGCGCTCTTTGTTTTTACTCTTCTAGTTCTTACTGAATCTGCAATAAAGCCTGAGAAATAGAGTCCCTCAAGAGTAATTTGGTCGAAGGAAAAAGAGTAGAGCAAGAACACGAGAAAAAAGCAGACAGACAGACGGACGGACAGAGAGGAAGCTCTGTGTTCTATTCCATTCTTTACTCTGTTTTCATTTGCTCTGCTGAGACTCGGGTTATACATTTTACTTATAGATGGCCAGTTTTGTTTAATCTGAACTATAAAGGGTTGAGGCTTCTGTATTCTTCCATAGCTGTGAATCCTCCCTTATTTTCCTCAAAACATGCCTTGTTAGTTCTTGAACAACCTTGAAGAAGTGAAGAACTCATTTGACTGCGATAATTATATACCGTTTGATTACTATATTTGTTTTTGTTTGGTTTTGGGAGTGCATCTTTGATCTCTACTTAACCATTTACATATTTTGTTTTGGTAATACCCATTTTTCATTACATAATTTTGGCAATTTGTTTGATAACAAAGCATCATGTTTGCCTTTTTTTTTATTTGAATTTGGATGTTAGCCTCTGTTTGTTTAAGAGAAATTGGTTTTTGGAAAATGTATCGAGAAGTAACATTTATGGTTCATAAGCCCCTACTTTGAATCATATGGATTACGATTTTTATACCTTTTTTCTATTTCTTTTTCTGTTAAATCTAGATTATAGTCTGGGAGTGCAGTGATAAGCCCATGTAAAAGAAGAAGAGTACCTTCTTGCAGTTTCCACGTGGGAGGGCGCTTGCAACACTGTTGGACACCCAGGTTCAGTTTCACCAAGATCAGAAACACTTTCTTGCTGTAAATGAAATGCACCTCGCCATATATGAAACAAGAATGGTAAACTGTATAAAGTAGCTAGCTAGGTAGCTTCACTTCAGAATACCAGTTATTTTGGATGTAATTTAAACTGTTTGTGGTGGACTTGGCTTCCCCCTCCCCACCAACCCAAACCTAGTAAAGGGGCTTGGCAATAGAGGGTTTTCTGCGGAGATACAGTTTTTAGGTTATTTAATGCTTTTGTTTCTGCAATATAATGTAGCAGTACATTCGCTAAGAATTGCCCATGCGACATTTTCATGTGATAGCCAATTGGTGTACGCTGCCTTTCAAAATGGAGCTGTTGGCATATTTTCTACTGCAAATCTCCGAGCATTATGTGTGTGTGATTCTTCTCAGGGCTTATATTTCATTTACGCTCTGTTTGAAATCCAGATTTTCGGTAGACAAAGGAAAAGGTAAAGGAAAAAATAACAAAATGAAAAAGTATTTTTATTCTATTTTTCTTCACCTTTTCATTTTTCTTTACTTTTTTCACAGAAAATTCAGATTTAAAACAGAGCGTTATGTCAGGTATTTGATGTATTGCTAAACTGTCTGTTAAGATATCTTCACTAGTATAGCTATTGTGTTGATTTAGCCTTGTTATAAGTGATCAGTATAGGTACAAGCTAGGAGATTTCACCTGGAAATGTGACAATTTTCAACTTCCCAGAAAATTTTCATTAGATGATACTTGATTTGTAATTCTGAAATTCCAAATGATTTCCCAAATCAGCATGATAAAGCTACTGCTTCTCCATAACGTTACAACTATTCACCATCTTTCCTGGCATTATCTTCAACATTGCACTTCCACTTGAATCTCAAGCTCGACAGGTTATTGTTGGTTCGAGCTAGTTCCGATAATCCCCATCAGCAACATTGAGCAGAAACTCTCTGTCATGTGTATCTTTCACCAAATCAGCATCAGGTGGCATAGAACAAAAGGTACAATTTTGAGCAGAATATGTGGATGTTCGAATTCTGTAATCTGTAGTATTCTACACTAGTACATGTCATGATCAATTTCAAGTCAATTTCTTCAGAATGCCTTCTTCAGTTTTATTATCTCACAAAATTTTGCTTTTTTTTTTTTTTCCCCCTCTCTTTCTTTCTTTCATTAGTTTTGCTATTTGTGTTCTGTATGGAGGTTTTGGGACGTCAAATTAAAACTATTCTTCATGCAAAGAAACGATTGGAAAGCTATTAAGCCTGCCAGGGGAGGGCCGGCAATCTCACACTTATTCTTTGTGGATGACCTCTTATTGGATGGTTTTATCCATCAAATAAAAAGGCCAAGCATCCCAAATTCCCAATTATAATCTGGCCATTGCCATATTATTATGATAGAATTTTTTTTTGAAAGAATAACATTTAAAAAAAAAAAAATTAAGGTAGGGTTCTAAATTGGGCCCATCTGACCTTGTTCAACCTTGGGCCCATTGGGCTCTTACAAAAATGGGCCGGGCCAAAAACAACCCCCTAGGCCCAAGCACCACCCTCAGCCCTATAGGTGGGGCAGGGTTTGGCTTTTGGCAGGCTTGTAAGGGTTTGGCCAATTTTAAATAATTTTTTAAAATATTGGTTCACACTTTAAATTGAATTTTAAAAATGGTAATTAATTTATAAATTGGTTAGAAAAAATGTATGTAGTTTAAATAATGGTTAAACTAAACTTATAAAAATATAAATGAGTTACAATAATTACTTGTATTTAAATTTGATAATTAATTGAACTTATAATAATAATTGAGCGGGCTAAACATAGGTAACATGGTCACCAACCTATTTTAGCTTATTATGGATTATGAGGTGGGGCCACAAAAATTTTAAATTTCAGATAAAATTTTTTGAATTTGAAAGGTCAAGATAAAATTCTTTGAATTTTGTTAGGGATAAGAAAAAAATTCTTGAATTTTGAAAAGTCAAAATTTTTTTTTAAACTTTTGGAGGGCCAATGTACACTATTATAAATATTCAAAATTCGTAGGGTCTAAATAAAATTTCATAAAAGGAAGCCATGTCCGGATGCCCCCATGGTCTAAATATAGTTGTATCATTGTGATTTTGAGTGTTCATGGTGGTCATTACATGGAATAGCATTCTCACAAAATTTATTTAACTATTTTTTTTCACTTACTAGGTTTTTGTTTTAAACCCAAGTTCATTTGTCTGCCATTTTTTCTTTTTATACATTTTAAGTTTATACTTTTGACTTTTTTACAACAAATAAAAAATAAACTAGTAGAAAATTCTTAAGCTGCTTAATGAGCCAGCATATAAGTTGATCCAAGGGAGAAACCAATTTTCCGTATTTGACTCTACTTTTACTCTGTGGAAGATAAATTTAATGTGAATGTGTTGGTCACGCGCTGTTAGTGAGAGTAGGGCTTCTTTCCGCATAACAGTTTTTGTGCGTTTTTCAGACTGAAAGAGATGTATTGGCCAACAACTAACTTCTTTGTGGACCCAAGTCCGCCAACTGAGTTATATAACAAATGGTACTTATCAAGTGTACACGCCCCTGGTCTTATCATATCTTCTCGACAGGTTCTTATCAAACTCCATTAAAACAACCGCAATTAGCTAGTCTTCACAATTAATGTACACATGTTGATTTGTTAAGGAGGAGAGTGAAAAGGCTGACTTAGGGTTGGTAAATGGACGGGTTTAGGTGAATTTGAGTTAGGAGTTTATGAGTTACGGATTGAAATGAATTAATTCAAATATGTCTAATTAATAAACGAGTTAGGTGTGAACAGACTTAGTTGAATATAAGTTAAACCTATTAACTCAAAACCAACCGTTTCCAATATATGATTTTTTTTGTTAGGTAAGATTTTTTCTTATTTTTTAAGATTTTGTTTTTAATTTTGGAAAGATAGAGATTTCTACCAAACTGGACAGCCAGGAGTTCATGTTGCCTGGGTACGTGTCAGCTTCCTGTGCATCCATGTGTTTTCTACTAAAATATGATGAGTAAATCAATTAATGTTGTTAGTAACATCATTGTTATCCTTCCAGGTCGCTGTAAAATTCATAAAATAGTCGGCTGATCATGACAATCCACTAGCAATGCATCTTAACCTCAATTAAAACTTTTTTGATATTCCATTTCAATGTGGACTCCCTCTCTCTCTCTCTCTGCAATTCTGTTATAGAATGCACGGGGTTTGAAATTATACTTTTTTACTTTAGTTTTCTTGAAATTGGAATATGAAGTTTTTGAAACAAATTTGAAAATCTCTCATTTTTTGAAATTTAAAACCTAAAGTCTCTGAACCAAATCACAACATTGGAAGTATGTAGAGCAATACATGTTGGGAATTCTCGCAGTTATTGGTCAGTACGAATGACAAAAAAATAAAAAATCAAAATCAAAACAATCAAAGCACACAAAAGAAAAGTAACACCAGTATTTAGCGTGGTTCGGCAAGATTGCCTACGTCTATGAGGTGTACTCCGGTCTCCTTCTTTACTATTGAGAAAAATTGAGAATAATGGTACAAGTAAACACTTAAATTTAATGTTCCAAACCTAAGCCCTTAAACCTTGCACATCCGTCTCAACTAATTCTCTCAATTCCAGTAAAGAATACCTCACTTGTTGTTCTGGCAGTGTATGAAAATTGTGAGATCGTAGGCTATTTATAAGAATAATGCGAATGACTCAATGTGTAAATAAATTGAAAGACAAGGGCTAATAGTTAAATGAATGAGCTACTATTAATTTACTATTCATGGTACTGTTCATGGGTCCCATCCATTTGTTTTGTCTCTCAATTTGTTTTCTTCACACGTTTTCCCTCCTTTCTCACCCTATTTGTCTGTCTTCTTCCTCCTTCTTCCTTCTTCATTCTTCTTCTTCCTTCTTATTTTCTGGCTAAAGATGAAATCAGCATCCCGTGTTTGTGTTGCAAATTGTCAAGAGTTTAGATGCATCGGTGCCTACCAAACAACCGTAATGGATTTTGCCACCGCAACCTTTGATTTTGGCACCACTAACAGACAATCATTGATAAATTTTCCAGCTACCGTAATTAAATATGTAGCCACACTCAACAATTCTCCACCTTAGCAAAAATTCAATAGCCTCCACCTGAAACTTCATATCTGCATCTTGATGTAAATGCACATCCCTATGCCCTGGGACGCTCCACCAATCTTTAACCGTGTGAAAGATTGATCAAGTCCAAGCAATGCTTGAACTTTTGTGTAGTCACCGACGTTAAAATATCCGCTGCATTATTCTTAGTATGAACTTTTTTCAAATTTAACTTGTCTTCTTCTGCCCATTCTTTGAGTGTGTGATACCTCACGTCGATGTGTTTTGTCTTGGCATGATAAACTTGATTCTTTGCCAAATGAATGACACTTTTACTGTCGCAATATAGCTCCAAGCCTTCAAGCTTCAATCCTAATTCCTTGACCAAACTTGTCAACCACAAAGCCTCTTTGGCAGCTTCCACCGTTGCCATATATTCCGCTTTAGTTGTGAATAAAGCGGAAGTCGATTAAAGCATAGCTTTCCAACTGATAGGCCCACTTGCAAGAGTAACAATATAACTTGTAGTAGACCTCCGCTTGTCCAAATCTCTTGTATAGTCTGGATCTACATAGTCCACAACTTGTCCAATTTCATCTTGTTTTTTATACAAGATACCGAAATCCATCTTACCGTTCAAATACCTTAATATCCATTTAATTGCATTCCAGTGCTCCTTTTCCAGATTATCCATATACTTACTTACAACACTGACTGCATGTGAGATATCTGACTGACTGCAAACCATGTCATACATTAAATTTTTCACTGTACTAGTGTACGTCACTTGGGACATTTCATCCACTTCATTATCTGTAGAAGGACATGATCTAGCAGATAATTTAAAGTGGTTAGCTAGAAGAGTACTGACCAGTTTTGCATTTCCCATATTAAATCTCTCTAGCATCTTCTCCACATATTTCTTCTGTGACACCCATAGTTTGCCTTTTTCTCTGTCCATTTGGATTTCTAGTCCAAGGATTTTTTTAGTAGCTCCAAGATCCTTCATGTCAAATTTTTCTCTTCATCTGGACTTCAACAAATCTAGCTCATGCATGTTATTTGAAGCAATTAACATGTCATCAACATAAAGCATTAGAATAATAAAAGAACCATCACCAAGTATCTTAAAATAAACACAGCTATCATAACTGCTCCTCATGTAGCCAATATGTATCATATAAGAATCAAACCTTTTGTACTACTATCTAGGAGACTGTTTTAACCCGTAAAGAGATCTTTTGAGATAACAAACCAGATGCTCTTTACCTTGTTCCTTGAATCCTTTTGGTTGTTCTATAAATATTTCCTCCTCCAACTCCCCATGAAGAAATGTTGTTTTGACATCAAGCTGCTATAACTCAAGATCAAACATCGCTATCATGGCTAACATGACACGAATAGAAGAATACTTTACAACAAAGAGAAAAAAATTCGTTATAGTCAATTCCCTCGACTTGCATGTACCCTTTAGCTACAAGCCGAGTCTTGAATTGTTCTTATTTGTTCTCCGATGTAGGTTCTTTTTTCTGATATACCCATTTGCAACCAATCACCTTTCATCCCTTAGGTTTTTCAACAAGCTCCTAAGTATTGTTCTTACGTAAAGACTCCCATCATTGCAATCATCCACTTTTTACTTTCTTTGTTGTTGACTGCTTCTTAAAAAGAAGATGGATCTCCACTATCAACAGTTAATGCGAAAGAAACCACGTCTTCAAAGTCATACTTGATTGGTGCCTTATGAGCCCTTTTCTCTCTTCCAGCAGCAATAGTAATGGGTTCTTGCTGCTTTTTATCATCAAATGTTTCTTCCAGAGAAGATGTTAGTGCATCATCATCTCTATTAAGCCGTTGTGTTTCATCTGACTCCACCTAGACTGATAATTTTTCTCCGTAAGCTTCCACCTCCTCATTGGCTTCAGCCCTATTTAAATTCAGCATGTGTGTTTCATTGAAAACAACATCTTTGCAGATCACAACCTTCTGTGCAACTGGATGCCAAAGTTTGTGCCTTTTTATGCCTTTTTCATAACCAACAAATATGCACTGTTTTGACTTTGTGTTTAACTTTGATCGCTGCTGTTCCTACACATGAACATAAGCTGGACAACCAAATATTCTCAACTTAGAATAATCAATTGGTTTACTTGTCCAAACCTCTTCATGGACTTTGCCATTAATAGCCGAAGATGGTGACCTGTTAAAAATAAAGCATGCCATGTTAACAACCTTGGCCCAAAATGATTTTGGCAAGCCTGTATGTATTCTCATGCATTTTGCTCTTTTTAACAGGGTTCTGTTCATTCTTTCTACTACACCATTTTGTTATGGCCTCCCTAGTGTAGTATAATGACGAGTGATCCTTTCCATCTTGCAAAATTTTGTGAACTTATGGTGTTTATACTCCATCTCGTTATCTGTTCATAAGTACTTGACTTGCTTTCCTGTTTGTTTTTCAACTTCTGCTCTTTATTGCTTGAATTTTTCAAACACTTCATTTTTGTGCTTTATGAAGTAGACCCATACTTTCTTGGAAAAGTCATCAATAAATGTGACAAAAATAAGTGCTCCACCTTTGGATGGAGTTGTCATTAGTCCCCACATGTCAGAATGTATGTATTTCTATACATCATTGCTCGTATGATGTCCTGCTTTAAAGCTAACCTTGCACTGTTTACTGTACAAGTAATACTTGAAAAAATTAAGTTTACAAGTTTTTATCCCATCAAGTAGATTGCGTCTGGGAAGTTCTTACAGTCCTTTCTCACTCATATGGCCAAGGCGTGAATGCCATAGAGTACTGTCATCAGTACCCGGATCCGAAGAAGTTGTCACAGCTGCTCCACTTGTAACTGTACTCCCCAACAGTGTATACAAGTTTCTTTGTCTTTTCCCTTTCATGACAACCATGGCCCCTTTAACAACGTTTAGGGCCCTGCTTGTTGCTGTGAAAGTAAAACCATTAGAGTCAAGTGTACCTAAAGAAATTAAATTCTTTTTAAGGTCAAGGACATGTTGCACATCACTTAGAGTTCTCACCATACCATCAAACATTTTAATTTTAATGATTCCAATTCCAACAGTCTTGCAAGCTGTATCATTACCCATTAGAACTATTCCTTCAATATAGGTTTTAAAAGTATCAAACCATTCCCTATAAGGAACATCCAGAATCCAAATTTCATTTGTCAGCAAGATAATTCATACCTGTGGTAACTGATAATAAATCACCATTACCGTTTGCACTATCTTGCACAATGCCTGCTTAATCTGAATTTTGAGATTTTCCTTTTCCCTCCAGATCTCACTTTACTTTACATATAGTCCCTCTTTAAGTGTCCTTCCTTCTAACAATAGTAACACTTGAATTTTCTGTTACTTGTTCCTTTTGATTTTAAACGTGACCTTCCCCTATTTCCAAGCCTCTGTTGTTGCTCCTTCAGCGTTACTGGCTTGATTCTCTTTTAGCCACCAACCCTTTTGCTTGGGAATCGTGGTTCAGCAAGATTGCCTACGTCAACGGGGCGTGCTCCGGTCTCCTTTTTTATTATTGAGAAAAACTGAGAATAATGGTACAAGTATACACTCAAGTTTAATATTCCAAACTCAAGCCCTTAAACCCTTGTACACCTGTAATAACTCATATTTGTTATTCTTGTAATGTCAATTAAGTTTAATGGCGTGCTATGCTCATGATTTAAGTTATTAATTTATATATAGATATGTATATATGTGGAAATGAAGAGAGATGAAAGGTAGAGAGAACTAGTAGAATTGATTCAAAAGCTTGCACATGCAAAAGAGGGTTGCCGAAATATGCACAAAAATTTTGTTTAAATTAATGAAAAGAATGGAAGTAGTGTGAAATGAGTGGGAGAGTGGTTGGAAAGAGTAAATGACGATGGTTGAGTGGGAGAGTGGTTGGAAAGAAAGAGTAGATGATGATGGTTGAGTGGGAGAGTGGTTGGAAAAAGTAGATGATGATGGCTAATCAATAATAGAAGCAAAGAGAGAGAGAGAGAGAGAGAGAGAGAGAGAGAGAGAGAGAGAGAGAGAGAGAGAGAGCTAATATTCCTATATATGTTTATAAGAGATAAAAGAGTAAAAGAGAGAGAGAGAGAGAGAGAGAGAGAGAGAAAGAGTGAGAGTAGAGAGAAACAGAGAAAGGGAAAGAGAAGGAGAGCTTCAGTTAAGGGAAGAAGGTATTGGTTCATCTCCAAAGGTAAGAATTATACTTTAAATAAATTATATTTGGATCACAGCATAGCATGATAGTATTGTTATATGTGTGCGTATACATATGTATAATTGTAGTATTCAGTGGGTGTGTTTATAAGAATTTCATATGAGTATATATATATAGACTTATATATACATATGTATAGATTTGTGAAGTGGGTGTATGTTGTGGGTGTAGGAAACAAATGGGATTAGAAAGACAATATGATAAGAAAATATTAGAATAAAATAAAGGGGCTGATTTAGTTTTGGAACCCGTTGGTAGGTGGGTGTGATTCATGGTTTCAGTACATAATAAAAATTTGGCAAGAGAATAAATAAAGGAGTAGAGGAAAGGAAGAAGGAAAAGAATAAAATAAAAATAAAAAAATAAATAATTTGGCGGTGGACTTGAGTTTTCTCTGCATGATATATATATATATACATATGTAGACATAGATAATTGTATAAATTAAAATTTGATTGGTGGAGGAATGGGACAACAAAGAAAGGGAAGGAACTGGGATCAGTAAATGTTACTACTCATTTTAGTGACCAGGCAGTTTTATATGTTCGGGAAAAACATGACCATCAATAGCCATGAGAAAGAAAGGAAAAGAGAGAGAGGAAAAAAAGAAAGAGAAAATAAATAAAGAAGGAAAAAGGGGAACAGAGTTGCTGGTTGCATTAGAGAGAGATAGAAGAAAGAATAACAATTATATATGAGGGATAAAGAGTACTTAGATATTTTGACCAATCAAGTAGATTCTTAATTTTTCGGAAGTTGTCCTAAGTTCTTCGACATGTAGATTCCCATTTTTAAAGTTAGTTTTAGGTGATTGTAGTCATAGAATATACATTAATGCTAGCATTTGATTTTGTAATTTAGGTAGCACTCATTAGTTTCGCGTGGTAATTTCAGGTCCACATTATTTGGACATCAGGTGAGTGATTTGCCTTGCTAGTACGAGATTTGCAAATTTAATCCCATGCATATGAGATTTGTAATAAATGATTTTAATTATCACAAGCATTTATTTTATTAAAACATAATGCTTTATTTTGATATGAGAAAAGTTGTTACTATTTGAGAATGAGCATGAGAAGAGAAATGCAATATTTAATTACTCAAGAAAGAAGATTATTTATTGAGAAAATTTCAGAGATACAGTTTATTTTATTGAGAAAGTCCTTTCATGCATGCTGTAAAATTATTTTATTAAATAGTGCAAACTTTATGATATTGTGCTTGAGACCATTACTGAGAAGTTTATGCGATACGCCTTCTCTTTGAGATGACTCTGACAAGTAGGACTTAAACTTAGTTCTCAACGGTTGTAGGAGAACCTCAACCGGATCGGCTTAAGGAAAAAACCCAGGTGCCACCCTGAGGTGACTCTAAGTGATATGTGGATCCACAGGACTTAAGCCCTGAGATAAGATTTGGCATTGATATTTGAGATACAAGTTATTCTTGATTTTCCTGAGCTATTGCACTAATCATATTTGCTAGCACTATTTATATTTAAGAGAAGATATTTTGCTTTAGTATTGAGTTATGAGTTGTTCAGAAATTATTTGCTTCACTATTGAAATTGTTAGATTTACTTGTTTTACTTTAAGGAAAGTATGCAAAATGTATGAATGTGCATTGGGAAAGTTTTTAAAGAAGTTCTTTAAGCTTATTATCTATTATATAACGAATTGTAATTTCAATTATCAAATGTATTATTACAAGGCTTATCATTCATTGAGCCATGTGCTGAGGCTCATTTAAAACATTTCAAGAGGGTGAGATGATCGTTAGAGATGGACTTAGAACCAAGAACCTTTGAGTAGAGAACTCTATAGGATTTTCTTATTATCTTCTGCTAGTAGACAATCTTGTCTTAATTATGAGACTTAGATATTTACAGTAACTCATTTTCTGGTGGTTTTCAGAGATAGCATTGTCATTGGTTTTATTATTCACTTTTTGGATGATCGAACATCCTAATTGATTTGATTTGATTGAGTAAGGGGAATTGCTACTAGCATGGTATTTTATTTGTTATTATTACTTGAGTAGGTATTAGGTTTTCGTGAGCCATAGGCTAAGGCTCTGTGGCTCTCGGCCAGTCCCATCCTTAAGTGGGGTGTGACAACACCCGTCTCAACTAACCCTCTCACTCCCAATAAAGAAAATCTCACTTGTTGCTCTGGTCATGTATGAAAATTATGAGATTGTAGGCTATTTATAAGAATAATGCAAATTGTTCAGCGTGTAAATAAGTTGAAAGATAAGGGCAAATAATTAAATGAATTAGTTATTATTTATTTACTATTCATGGTACTAATCATGGGTTCCACCCATTTATTTTGTCTCTCAATTTATTTGCTTCACACTTTTTTCCTCCTTCCACACCTTATTCGTCCGTCTTCTTTTTCCTTCTGCCTTCCTTCTTCATTCTTCTTCTTCCTTCTTCTTTTCTGGATGAAGACGAAATCAGCGTCCTGTGTCTGCACTACGAATTGTTAGGAGTTCAGACGTATCGATGCCTACTAAACAACTGTAATGAATTTTGCCACTATAACCTTTGATTTTGGCACCACTAACAGACAATCGTTGATAAATTTTTCAGCTGTTGTAATTGAATATGCAGCCATACACAACAATACACACACACAGATATATATATATATATAGTGTATAAAATACATATACATTGTAAGCACCCCATTTTTCACGGATCCAGTTTTCAAATATCGCAACACATTCGGGCCCAAAACGGCTCTTCCAAACTCCTATCCAACCAATTGGTCACTTCGCGGACCTATATGGCCTAATTGAAATTGTAAAGACCGTCATGCCCCTAGGCATTCCAGGCAGCTTTCCGAGATCGGACGATCTCGGGAACCAACGCCATTCAGGTAGCTTCTCGAGATCGGATGATCTCTAAGACCAACACCTTATCAAATTTCAGATGGTTCACTCCTGGCGCCTGCTAGCCCGCTAATGTAGAATGTCGGTTATTTGGTAGTTCTTCAAGATCAGGTGTTCTCAAATATCAACACCACCCTCACAGGTAGCTTTCTGAGACTAGGCGTTCTTAGAAACCAACACCACTCTATGATTACCCTTAGAAATAGTAATCTTTTGGCTTAAATTGTTAGTTGAATAGTTAAATTTGGTGTTAATTTAGTATTCTAACTCCTAAAACGCGTTAAAACTCTTTTTGTACACTTTTTGCAGGATTTGGAGCTTAAACTAAGGCAAATGGGCAAATATGAGTATGACCGATCGATCGGCCGATCGATCGCCCGATCGAACGGTCCACGGAACGTTCGATCGGCCGATCGATCGGTGATCCTACGATCGATCGGTGATGCTCTGTTCAGCCTTTTGCAGCAAACTTCAGAGAGGGCGTTTTTCCGATCGATCGGGCGTTCGATCGGTGACGTCGGAATTCCCTCAACAAACGACACAGAAGCAAACTTCAGAGGGGTCGGTTTTGCGATCGATCGGGCGTTCAATCGCCCTGACCGTTCGATCGGCCGATCGATCGGTGTGTACAGGCTGCAGAGTATAAAAGCTTTTGTTCGAGACAAAAAGGGATATAGGTCATTTTCTGCAGATTTTGGACGGGAAGAAAGCTCCAAAAAGTGGATTTTTGTTATCTTGTAAGGTTTTTAGTTAGATCTACTCTTAATGCTTTGTATTTAATGTCATTTATGGCTTTTGGATCATTGTAAGTGAATGTTTGATATATATATGAAGTGAATGATTTTTTACATTTTCTAGCAACTTTCCATCATTTTCTTGGCACTTTCTCTCATTTTCTTGGCAACCAAACACTAGTTCTTTATAGTTTAATGGTAGATTTGGCTCCTTTTATGTTAGTTGACATGGATTCTAGTAGCTAAACACCCCTTGGATGTGGTTGTGAAGATCCACCAAGGATCTTCAAAGGGTTGAAAATGGGTTGTATGAACTTCAAAGTCATATCCTCAAAATTATATGGTTTCATTTGATTTAGCATGAGATTCATTAGAAAAACTTAGATTCATAACCCTTTGGTAATATTTATGCACAAATCAATATTTGGTATAGGTATTGCACATGTTTAAGGTTTGATTCTAGGGTATCAATTATATATTCTCTCTCTTAGCTCAATCAAACAAAACCCACATTTTTATAGCCGACATTTTCCGAATCAAGAATCCAAGGTGTGATTCTTGATTTGAGTTATAAAACCTCTCATTGGAAACCCTTGTTGTGAATTGGTGGATCAAAACAACCATGTCCAAGCTTTTTCCCTTAATTACATAAGATTAGCTTTTGTTGTCTTTCATAGTCACTAAATTATTGTATGAAGCATATAACCATCATCATCTCAAAACCAACATATTTTCGGTCTCTTTTATGTTAAGAATTTTCATTTGCAATCCATTAAGATAAGTACCCGTGCTAGTTGAGCTTTGTTGCTATATTTTCAGAATTGCCTTGGGAGAGAACGGCACCGGATCCTCCGGTTTTACTACAAGCGCGACCTCCGTACCCTTGCGGAGTGGCTCCAGTTGAAGCACATCTGGAGGCGTGTCAAGTTTTGGCGCCGTTGCCGGGGAATTCATAGGCAAAAGCTACACCGGACGAAAGCTAAGGATTGCGGAAGAAAATTGAAAAAAAAAAAAAAAGAAGAGCAAGCAAAGAAAAAAAAAAAAAAACACACAAAAAGGGTGGATTTCATCACCACCCCCGAGGGAAGCATCTACGGGCTTCGGGCCTCGGTACACTCTCATTTCCCTTAAGGTGTTTTATTTTTAGGATTATTTTCTATTTCTTCTTTTCTCTAGTTTCTTTTGTTTGATATAGCATAATTGCATTGCATTTTTGTTAAGAAATTAT
Source organism: Euryodendron excelsum (assembly GCA_033060915.1). NCBI lineage: Eukaryota > Viridiplantae > Streptophyta > Magnoliopsida > Ericales > Pentaphylacaceae > Euryodendron > Euryodendron excelsum. The sequence goes on along the minus strand of CM065378.1, from coordinate 39,369,536 downwards.
CCCTCTTCGGGAGTATTTAGTGGAGTTAGGATAGTGTGTGAAAGTTTCAAATTGGTGGTACGCTTATTGTATGTGGAGATTGGAGGTACGGAGTTGAATTGAGAAAAAGCCGTTGTCCGGCCTAGGGAATTGTGTATGATGTGCTGAACGACCTTATCGGTCCAACCTTATGTGTGCATTCATTCTTGCATGTCATATTTCACGCGGGACGAACATCATCGCCTTGTGAGGATTGAGAGCATTGAGAGCACAAGCACATCTTCACCAACACCTAGCTTACCTTTAGTGGTCGACCTAGGTTTCATTCCAATGGTAAATCCCAATGAACCCGGCTTACCTAACATTCAACCCTTGCATCCAAATGTCCAAATCCACCCGGAAGGTCATGAGGAGTTTGAAAGAGGGAGCCATCATGGCGACGTGGCGGCTCCCCCTATACAGACTCTCCGGGACTACCTAAACCCACCAAGGCAAGCACCAACATCGTGCATTGTTTTCCCGCCCCATCACAACACTCTAAACATTAGGTCGGGAATGATGCAAATGTTGCCTCAATTCCATGGGATGGATTCGGAACAACCCTACATTTTTCTTAAGGAATTTGAGGATGCTTGTTCAATTGCTATGGACAACTCATGTCCAAGGGAAGTATTTTTGTTGAAACTCTTTCCATTTTGTTTGAAGAACAAAGCTAAGCTTTGGTTCAATTCCTTGCGACCCATGTCCATCCATTCTTGGGCTACTCTCCAAGGGGAATTTTTGAGCAAATTTTTCCCCGAAAATAGAACCGAGGCCATTCGAAGGCAAATTTCACAGTTTTCTCCTTTATTGGGGGAAACTTTCTTTCAATGTTGGGAGAGGTTCAAAGACCTCTTAAATTCTTGCTCCCATCACGGTTTCGCCGATTGGCACGTCATCAACACATTTTATTCTTCTTTGACACCCCAACTCAAGCAATTTGTCGAGTCCATGTGTGCGGGGATGTTTTTTGATAAGCAACCCCATGAGGCATACGATTATTTTGATAACTTGGCAAATAAGGCTAGAGATTGGGCACTTACCGGGACCCAAAATCCCGAGGGTCGCTCAATCCAACAAGGGGTGGGAAGATATCAACTCAAGGAAGTTGATGATGTCAATGCTAGGGTGGCTACCTTAGCAAGAAAGTTAGAGGCTCTTGAGGTGAAAAAAGTTCAATCGGTAGAGAGTGAGGAGTTGAGGGAAGTATGTTGTCTTGTGTGTGAAACCTCGGACCATACCACTGCTTCATGCCCAATCATTCCGGGTGTGAAGGAGGCTTTGCACGGCCAAGTTAACGCAATTGGCCAATATTCAAGAAGAGGGGGTAACCCCTATTCAAACACATACAACCCGGGGTGGAGAGATCATCCCAACTTTGGGTGGAGGAACAATGAAGGGACTTCAAACTCCCACAACTATCAAGGAGGGTATCAAAACCCTCAATCATACCAAGCACCTCCACCTCCACAAGCACTTCCACCACAACATCCACCTCCACAAGCACTTCCACCACAACATCCACCTCCACCTTACCAACAAGCACCTGTGCCCCAATTCCAAAATCAACCAAGGCCATACCAACCCCTCCATAGGAAGCCCATAAAGGACAATGTTTACTAACTTGCCAATGACATGAGGGGGTTTAGTTCAAGGGTTGATAAACAAGAAAAAGTGCTAGACCAACACTATAGGTTACTTGAGGACATCCAAAAGCAAATGTCTACGTTGACACAAGCTTTGACCCAAAATGTCCCGGGAAGATTCCCGGCTCAACCTCAACCTAACCCGGCGGTAAGGCAAGTGCACATAACCGAGGGTAAGAGTGACCCTAGTACGAGTCATGACCAAGTGCAAGCCATAACCACACTTAGAAGTGGCAAGACCATTGATAAAACTATCCCACCTCGGGATGAGACTTCTAGGAAGAGTGTTGGTCAAGGAGAGAGAGAAAAAGAGAAAGAGGAAAAAGAGTCGAGAGAAAGGGGGGGGGGGACTTAGCCCATCCCATTGAGATTTTGAGTGAAAGTGAGAGGGATAAGAGAAGGGACATAGTCAAACATGCTCCCTTCCCGCAAAGGTTGACCAAACCAAAGAATGAACTTCTAAATGCGGAAATTTATGAAGTGTTTAAACAAGTAAAGGTCAAAATCCCTATCCTTGACGCAATTAAGCAAATACCTTCTTATGCTAAGTTCTTGAAGGACTTATGCACTTTTAAGCGAAGGTTGCATGTCAAGGAAACCGCCATGATGAATGAAAACCAAAGTGCGATTTTGCAATGTAAAATCGTGCCAAAATTCAAGGACCCCGGATGTCCTACTATTTCTTGTACCATTGGGAACACCAAGATCGATCGTGCCTTGTTAGACTTAGGGTTTAGTGTCAACCTTTTGCCCTTTTCAGTGTATAAGGAACTTGGCCTAGGAGAGTTGAGCCCTACTCGTGTTACCTTGCAATTGGCGGATCGTTCTATAAAGGTTCCAAGAGGTATCATCGAGGATGTTCTCATCCAAGTTGATAACTTTTGCTTCCCGGTCGATTTCATTGTCCTAGACACCCAACCTGTTGAGAGTTGCATAGCTCACAATCAAATTCCTGTGATCTTGGGACGCCCTTTCCTAGCTACTTCCAATGCCATCATACATTGTAGGAATGGGTTAGTGAAATTGTCTTTTGGCAACACCACCTTCGAGCTTAACATCTTTTCGGTTGCCAAACAAAAGGGGGAATGTGAGGATATCCGGGAGGTAGATATCATAGAGAGCATAGTTCAAGAACACTTTGAGCGGGAGAGTTTTGAGGACCCTTTGGAGAGGGCATTAGTGAGAAGTGAACCGCATGCTTCACTTGATAGTGAGGGCATGGTGTCAAGTGAATTGTCTCATTTAGAGGGTGCGAGAGAGGAGTGTTTACATGTGGGTCAATGGACCCCTTCTTTTGAACCCCTCCACCCTAGTGCCGAGAAACCGATTCCTTCGGAGGAGAAGCCTCCCATTCCCGAGAGGAAGCCCTTGCCTTCCAATTTAAAATATGCATTTTTAGGGGATGGGGAGTCATACCCGGTTGTGATTTCCTCTAGCTTGTCTGGGAGCCAAGAGGAAGGGTTGATAGCATTGCTAAGGAAACATAGAAAAGCCCTAGGATGGACTATCGCCGACCTTCATGGGATTAGTCCTCTTGTGTGCACTCACTGTATTTTTTTAGAAGAGGAGGCTAAATCCATTCGTCAAATGCAAAGGCGATTGAACCCTAATATGAAGGAAGTGGTTAAAGGTGAGGTTTTAAAATTGCTAGATGCGGGTATCATTTACCCCATCTCCGATTCGAAATGGGTTAGTTCGACCCAAGTGGTACCTAAGAAATCGGGTGTCACGGTGATAAGAAATGACAACAATGAGTTAGTGCCAACCCGTGTGCAAACCGGGTGGCGAATGTGCATTGATTATCGCCGCTTCAATAATGTGACCCGAAAGGACCACTTCCCTTTACCCTTCCTTGATCAAGTCCTAGAAAGGGTGTCCGGTAAGGCTTTCTATTGTTTTTTAGATGGATATTCGGGGTACAATCAAATCGATGTAGCCCTTGAGGATCAAGCCAAGACAACATTCACTTGTCCGTTTGGCACATATGCTTATAAACGTATGCCCTTCGGGCTATGTAATGCACCGGCGACATTTCAAAGGTGCATGATGAGCATATTTAGCGACATGATTGAGCAAATTGTCGAAGTCTTCATGGATGATTTTTCCGTATATGGGGATACTTATGAAGGTTGTCTTGGTAATTTAGGAAAAGTTTTGATGAGATGTGAGGAGAGTAACCTTGTACTCAATTGGGAAAAATGTCATTTTATGGTTACAAGTGGTATAGTTTTGGGGCATATTGTGTCGGCCGAAGGGCTTGAAGTTGATAAAGCAAAAATTGAACTCATTCAAAAATTGCCCGCCCCAACGTGTGTGAAGGAGATTAGATCATTTCTTGGGCATGCCGGTTTCTATCGGCGTTTCATTGAGGGTTTTAGTGCAATCTCTAGGCCCATGTGTCATCTTTTGTCCCAAGATGTTCCCTTTGAGTGGACATCTTCTTGTCAACAAGCTTTTGACAAGTTGAAGGGACTTTTGACCACCGCCCCAATCATTCGAGCACCCAATTGGTCTCTTCCATTTGAGCTAATGTGTGATGCTAGCGACTATGCCGTGGGGGCCGTCCTAGGACAAAGAGTTGACAAGAAGCCCTATGTCATTTATTATGCTTCTAGAACTCTCAATGAAGCTCAAATCAACTATACCACAACCGAGAAGGAACTCCTTGCGGTGGTTTTTGCACTTGATAAATTTAGGTCTTACTTGATTGGGTCATTGGTCATCATCTACATCGACCATGCCGGCCTAAAGTATCTCCTCACAAAACCCGATGCAAAACCGCCCCTCATTCGATGGATACTTTTGCTCCAAGAATTTCATATTGAAATGCGTGATAAAAAAGGGGTTGAAAATGTAGTTGCGGACCACTTGTCTCGGCTTCCCTTAAATGGGCAAGCCATGGACCCAACCCCTATCAAGGAGCACTTCCCGGATGAGCATCTCATGCATGTGAGTGCCGTTGAGCAAGTTTCAATCCCTTGGTTTGCGGACATTGCGAACTTCCTTGTCACCGGTGAGGTTCCTTCCACATGGTCATCCATTGACAAGCGTAAATTCTTCCGGAATGTGCGCTATTTTTCGTGGGATGATCCCCACTTGTTTAAGTATTGTCCGGACCAAATCATTCGCCGGTGTGTCCCAAATCACGAATTCCAACAAGTGATAGAATTTTGTCACTCTCATGCTTGTGGAGGACACTTCTCCTCCAAGAAGACCACGGCCAAAATTTTACAATGTGGGCTTTATTGGCCCACCATGTTCAAGGATGTACATACTTTTTGTGTAGCTTGCGATAGGTGCCAACGGTTAGGAACACTTTCTAAGAGGCACATGATGCCTCTTCACCCCATCACTATTTTGGAAATATTTGATTGTTGGGGGATCGATTTCATGGGACCATTTCCTAACTCGTTTGGGTACCTTTTTATTCTTGTTGCGGTAGATTATGTCTCGAAGTGGGTGGAAGCAATAGCCACCCGAAGCAATGACCACCAAGTGGTCTTGCAATTTTTGAAAGAGAACATTTTTTGTAGGTATGGCATGCCTCGTGCCATGATAAGTGATGGCGGTTCACATTTTTGTAATAAGCCCTTTGCGTCTTTAATGCGTAAGTATGGTGTGGTCCATAAGGTTGGATTACCATACCATCCTCAAACGCAAGGGCAAGTTGAGTTGGCCAATCGGGAAATTAAGCGCATTCTAGAGAAAACCGTCAATCCAAATAGGAAAGATTGGTCTCTTAGATTGACCGACGGGTTGTGGGCATACCGCACGGGCTATAAAACCATTCTTGGCGCATCACCCTATAGACTTGTGTACGGGAAGGCATGTCATCTTCCCGTCGAAATTGAGCATAAAGCATATTGGGCGATTCGTCAATGTAATGAGGATATTGATGTTGCGGGTACCCACCGAAAGCTCCAACTCAATGAGTTAGATGAACTCCGCAATGATGCATTTGAAAATGCAAAAATTGCTAAGACCCGGATGAAACACTTTCATGACCAACATATCATTCGAAAAACTTTCAAAGTTGGCCAAAAAGTGTTATTGTATGATTCACGCTTGCATCTCTTTCCGGGCAAATTGCGGAGTAAGTGGGTCGGGCCATACATTGTTAAAGAAGTTTTTCCCCATGGAGCCATTGAGGTGCAAAACCTCACGAATGGCTCGGCATTTAAGGTAAATGGCCAGCGGCTAAAGCCGTATTTTGAGACGTTTCAAGGGGAGTTGGACTGTGTGGATCTCATCGATCCACCGTCCTTTGAGTGACATTAGATTATCGTGTTTCATAATTTAGGAGTAGTTCTTTTGTTTTCTTTTTATAGGTTTCTTTCTCATTTCTTTTGGTAGTTAGTTGTGTACATTTGTATTCCTGAGAGTCCCGCCCTCCCCGTTGTTCTTTTCCTATTCCATTTTTCTCATGCCTTGAGGTCATGGCATGATTCCAGTTGGGGGGGGCACCATTTGCATGATTCTGTGAACCATTCTGAGAATTTCTGCAGAACTTCAGAGAAGCTATTTTTGCGATCGATCGGCCGATCGATCGTGTACGTTGCGATCGATCGATCGATCGGTGACGACTGCGATCGATCGGGGTTGTTACCGCACCGATCGAAAGGGGGCGGTATCGATCGATCGGCCGTTCGATCGGTGGCGCTCCATTTCGATCGGTCCGCGAGGCGATCGATCGGTTCAGGGGGCCGATCGATCGGTGACCGAGTTCTCTATATAAAGGCCACTGTTCACTGTTCACTTTCATTTCGCTCGCGCATACTTGAGAGTTTAAAGAGTCTTTTTGTCTGTCGGAGCAGCGAGGCCCTGCCAGCTCACTTTGGTGGACATTGTCTCGTCTGTTCACGGTTTTCTGTGCTTCGAGAGGTATTCCTTCCGCCGATCTCTGTCCATTCTTTTCATTTCCAGCTGTACTTAGCTTTGTAGAGAGTTATGGTCGAGACTAGGAGTTCTGAGGGTACAGCTGGGGCGGGGACTTCTCAGACTCTGGCCCAGTTCCAGCAGCTCTAGCGTGAGCATGCTAGGAGGGAGAGAAAGGGAGAGTATGATTCCACTCGCTTCCGGGGGAGGGATCAGGAGCGAGAGTTTGTACGGGTGTGGAGCGCCCGTAAGATAGTAGTGGAGAGGCGTTGGACAGTGAGTCAGTTTGATGCTGAGCCATACGGTTGGCTCCAGCCTTTGACCGACCGCCAGTGGTTGGGGTTAGCTTCTTTTAGGGGCCAGTACTCAGCCACCCTCGTGGCAGAGTTCATGGCTAACATTTCATCGGACCCCGTTGGTGGCGACAGACATATTCTTCGCTCTTGGGTTCGGGGTAGGGATGTTGTTATCACCCCGGACTCCTTTGCTGAGCAGTTTGGTATACCGAGGGTTGCTAACCCTCAGTTCTCTTATGATGGGGAGCATCCACCATCTCATGAGGAGATGTGCGCTGAGATTTTAGCACCGGGAGAGTCTTGGACCGCTTCCCAGATCAGGATTAGGCAGATTGCCCCCAGATACCACCCGTTGTTCCTTTGGATTTGCTATTCGATCTTTCCACTGGGGAGGACGGTGGAGTGCAGTAGGATGCGGGGGCAGTTGATGTGGGCTATTGGCACGGGCAGGACTATTGACTTGCCCCACTTCATGTATATGGCATTGTGGGCCGCGACTCAGGTTGCTACTCCCCAGTCCAGCATCCCTTTTGGTTGTTTTTTGACAGCGAGGATTAGGGCAGCAGGGGTTAGTGTTGCGGATGTTGTACTGCTCTCCTCTTCGACTGACATAGACTGGAAGACGGAGAAGAGAGCGGCAGGGCAGTTGTCGAAGAAGGGGGGGTCAGCTAGTTCGGCTCACTCGTCTTCTCAGCAGCCGGCTTCTCAGACTCAGGAGGAGACCCAGTCAGGGGAGCAGCGGCAGGATCAGCCAGTGCAGGCTCAGACTCAGGCTCAGGCTCAGGAGGAGCCAGCTCCGGGGACGTTACTTCAGACTTTGGCAGCTATTCAAGAGCAGCTGACCGCTCAGTAGGCAGAGCGCCAGCAGTGGCAGGCCGACATTATGGCTAGACTAGATCTTCAGGACACTGCCATTGCTGCACTTCAGGGTCAGCTGATTGACATTCAGCAGCAGCAGCAGACCCAGTCCACCCGACTCCAGGAGATTATCCAGCACCTTGGCCAGCCTCCTCCGGATGATGGAGACCTCTTTTCGGATCTTCAGATAGATTAGATGCATTGCACACTTCATAGCATTTCATTTCATATGATGTATCTAAATCTTTTTGATTATAGTGGATGTATTTATTTTTGAGCTGTTTGTATAGTGATTTTTCTTATTGTGGCATACCCTTTTTGTATACATTTGTTGTGTTCTCTTGTCTTTTTCGTGTATATTTTTGGCAGTTCAGTTACAGGTGTACTTTTTGATTGATATCCATATCGCACGTATTGTTCCAACCGAGGTAATGGGTATTGTATGGTATTCGTATCACCCTTTTTCTATAACTTGACACCTTAGCTATGTCCTTAATTGTTGATATCATTTCTTTTTGGATTTTTGTGATGGAGGTGTCAAGGTTGTTTCGAATAAATACCATACCATGTTTTTGATTAAATTTGAGTTGATGATTAACCCACCTTAGAGATTATGATACATTGCAAGTTTTTGGCATAAAATCATTATAAGAGACAATTCACATTATTGCCCACTAACATGTTATGTGATGCCTTGTGTTTCATTCTTATGCATGCATGTCCTTATAAGGTGGAGATTTTTTACCGTGTGAGCTTTAGAGCCTATTTATCGCCTTTGAAGAGTGAATCACATTTATTCAAGATTATTTTTGTTGATCCTCATTCATTGAATAGCTTCATTATTTCTTGATGTTGGTTTACATGCTCGAGTGTTATATAGATTTATTGACCCCTTATACACTTTTGAAGTTTTGATTTGTTGTATTCTTCGGATTCTAAACACATAGGCCATTTCATTCCATTGAGCCATTCCATGTGTATTTTTCTTCTTTTTAATATCCATATGCATGTGCATAAGTTTAAAGAGTGTCAATGCCAATAGATGCATTACTCTTATTTTTGTAAAGTTGGAGGTGTATGGAGTTGAAGAGTAAAAAAAAAAAAAAAAAAAAAAAAAAAAAATGGAAAAAATTTTACATACATACATAGAAAGGGATGAAAAGGTGTGTTCAAAAAAAAAAAAAAAAAAAAAAATCAAATACAAAAGAAGTGAGATAGAGGAAGATAGTAAAAGTGATTCAAAAGAGTGGAAATGTGGAAGTGAATATCGTTGATCATCATGTGTAATGTGCATGCATATGTTGAACCCTTTTTCCAATTTTCTATCCTCTTACATGGCTCTTCTCTCATTCATCACCCTTATGGCCTTGATATCCGAAGATACATGAATCTTTAATTCAATTGTGTATAAGGCATTTATGTTAATTTTCTAGATTATGCTTAAGCTGTGAATATTCCTTCATGAAGCTATGCCAAGTCGATACACTTACAATTTATTCGTCTTTGGTTTTGGAATTGCTCTACTTGTATGATTTATACATTTACTCGTTAAAAGAGCTTTCCATTGAGGGACCCAGAGTGTTCATGTTTAAAGTTGAGTGTATGCCTTGTGAGACTTGGATCGAAGCATCGAGGACGTAATTGTACGAGTTTTGAATCATTAGGGTCATATGTCATTGGTAGTACGCGTCAATATGTTTTGTTTCTTCCATGCTTTATGCCTTTACCTTGCTTTGGTTCACAACCTAGGTGGATGGAGATTTGACTTGAATAAGATTAATGCATGTGTATATTTTTGTTTTCCTTTCATACTTTGATAGGGACTATCAAAGGTTTAGTTGGGGGGTGTTGATTACCCTTAGAAATAGTAATCTTTTGGCTTAAATTGTTAGTTGAATAGTTAAATTTGGTGTTAATTTAGTATTCTAACTCCTAAATCGCGTTAAAACTCTTTTTGTGCACTTTTTGCAGGATTTGGAGCTTAAACTAAGGCAAATGGGCAAATATGAGTATGACCGATCGATCGGCCGATCGATCGCCCGATCGAACAGTCCACGGAACGTTCGATCGGCCGATCGATCGGTGATCCTGCGATCGATTGGTGATGCTCTGTTTAGCCTTCTGCAACAAACTTCAGAGAGGGCGTTTTTCCGATCGATCGGGCGTTCGATCGGTGACGTCGGAATTCCCTCAACAGACGACACAGAAGCAAACTTCAGAGGGGTCGGTTTTGCGATCGATCGGGCGTTCGATCGCCCTGACCGTTCGATCGGCCGATCGATCGGTGTGTACAGGCTGCAGAGTATAAAAGCTTTTGTTCGAGACAAAAAGGGATATAGGTCATTTTCTGCAGATTTTGGACGGGAAGAAAGCTCCAAAAAGTGGATTTTTGTTATCTTGTAAGGTTTTTAGTTAAATCTACTCTTAATACTTTGTATTTAATGTCATTTATGGCTTTTGGATCATTGTAAGTGAATGTTTGATATATATATGAAGTGAATGATTTTTTACATTTTCTAGCAACTTTCCATCATTTTCTTGACACTTTCTCTCATTTTCTTGGCAACCAAACACTAGTTCTTTATAGTTTAATGGTAGATTTGGCTCCTTTTATGTTAGTTGACATGGATTCTAGTAGCTAAACACCCCTTGGATGTGGTTGTGAAGATCCACCAAGGATCTTCAAAGGGTTGAAAATGGGTTGTATGAACTTCAAAGTCATATCCTCAAAATTATATGGTTTCATTTGATTTAGCATGAGATTCATTAGAAAAACTTAGATTCATAACCCTTTGGTAATATTTATGCACAAATCAATATTTGGTATAGGTATTGCACATGTTGAAGGTTTGATTCTAGGGTACCAATTATATATTCTCTCTCTTGGCTCAATCAAACAAAACTCACATTTTTATAGCCGACATTTTCCGAATCAAGAATCCAAGGTGTGATTCTTGATTTGAGTTATAAAACCTCTCATTGGAAACCCTTGTTGTGAATTGGTGGATCAAAACAACCATGTCCAAGCTTTTTCCCTTAATTACATAAGATTAGCTTTTGTTGTCTTTCATAGTCACTAAATTATTGTATGAAGCATATAACCATCATCATCTCAAAACCAACATATTTTCGGTCTCTTTTATGTTAAGAATTTTCATTTGCAATCCATTAAGATAAGTACCCGTGCTAGTTGAGCTTTGTTGCTATATTTGCAGAATTCCCTTGGGAGAGAACGGCACCGGATCCTCCGGTTTTACTACAAGCGCGACCTCCGTACCCTTGCGGAGTGGCTCCAGTTGAAGCACATCTGGAGGCGTGTCACTCTACAGGTAGCTCTTTGAGACCGGTGGTCTTAGGGATCAACGTCGCACATGTAGCTTTCTAAGATCGGGCAGTCTTGGGAACCAACACTTGGGTTAACACCGGCGCCTGCTAGCCTGACTTGGTGAAAAATGATCAAACCTGCCTCTTGGGCCTCCAAGCACGTCTTGAGAAAGTTCAAAATCCCTCAAGACGGTAAGTCCACCTTTCCAAAGTGATCCTAAACAGTTAGGCGTACTCAACACGCCATCTTGTCCAATTCCGGTCCTATTCTGATCAAACTCCGGTTAAAATGATCGTTTTGCCCCTGTGGGAGTTTTTCTAAACCCTATGTTTAATCTTAGGATTACATTTAGTTTTAGGTGACCTAACTCACCTTAATCAAGTTAGGTGATGACTTCTATTTTTCTAGAAAGCCTTTAATCAAATCAATTTTAAGTTTAAACCTAGTCGTACTCGTCTTTCTAAGAGGTTGAGTTTTAATGACAGAGTTCTGTGCTTTTTCCCGAGTCGAAATGACTTGGTTAAAAATTGGGGCACGATACCATCGCTACTGCTCGATCAGATAGATTGCTTCCCGAAGCTCCTCATCGCATGGCTTAAAAATTGCTACTTTCAGTAACCCCTGGAGCGTCTCACAAACACTCCGCCAAGTTGACTTTTTCTCCAATTTCCTAATTATAACGCACTGTCAAACGACTTGAGAAATGTGTAAAATAGAAAATTTTCGAAAGCATTTTCAGAGTACTTTCCATCGGTAGGGTCCAAATGGAGAGATCGCTTCCCGAAGGTCTCAATCATGTAGCACACAAACGGCTACTTTTAAACCCCCTTAGAGCGTATCACAAATGCTTTGCAAAAATTTGTTTTTGTGCACATTTTTCGAGACGATATCTCACACTTCCAAGCACTTTTTAAGTTTTTTGAAAACTCAAAAGTTCATGAGGAACACTGGAACAACACCGTGAATGCAATCGATTTTTCTGAAATCTTTTCAGTTGGCACAATTATCTAGGTAAAGTTTAAACGTAAACTCCCGGTGCCCAGATTTTGATAAGATCGATCAAACTTCGCTTAGCCCTTAAGATTTAGCAAGTACTATGACTGCCACGTGACATTCTGCCAGTGGAACAGTAATGACGCATGTAGCACATGCGCTAGGGTAAATTTTACCCAGGCACATATACTACATGTGCTAGGTCTCTTCAGATTTGCCTATAAATACATGCCTCCCCTTTTACATATTTCAAAATCAAATTTGACAGCGAAGCTCTACTAAAACTGCTCAAGAACCTCGAATTCCTATACACATCCCACACTTCAAATATTGAGGCTAGATTCAATCTTCCCCTAACCCATACACTACACCTATATAGTCTTCAATGCCGTAGAATACCTCATTCTAGCCCCTTCCAGCCTCTTCAAGACTATTCAAGCTGAGGTTAAGGCATCCATAGAGGTTTGAAAGTATTTGAAGGCAAAAGGTAGCATTCTTTTTACATTTTTGCAAACTCCACTCCTTTCTTCTCCCTCCTAGCTTACTTAGGTCATTCTCTATTTTAATCCCCATCTTTTACCCCCCTTTCTTGCATGCTTGAAACAAGGAAGCTCTTAGTTCATGGCTAGAGGAAAGTTTGTGAGAGCCACAATGTGGGGAATTTCTCACAAACCTATTTTAATGTGGTATGGCCTTAGAGCATCTTGCTATGTGGTGAAGCCTCTAGCCTTGTATGATTTCATGACCCTTTTGCATATAATTATCTTGTTCATGTTTTGCATGCCTGGCTTTGTTTTCATTTTTCCAAAGTTTTCACTAATTTTATCCATATGGTATTCTTAAGCTCTACATTCAAATGCTTTCCTAAAAATGGTCCTAGAGTTGGTTCCTTGAAGCCTAGGTCAAACCCTCAATTTCTACACCTTAGAAAACCCTCTTTAAGTCCCTTGACTTCATTTTACAACCCTGCACTTCATTATTTTTCAAAATTGCATTAAAGTAACTTTCAAACCCTCTTCTTCTATGTTGATTTTTAAAGACTTTACTCTCTTGAATTTTGTAGTTGAAATGGTCCGTTGGAACCCTCTCTTGAGTGGTCTCCCCATTATCTTCACCATATGAACCCTAATTTATTGGAGTTGGCTCTATTCTCTTTAAAATTATTTTCAAAACAATTCCCTTCAAAAAGTGTTTTCAAAATTGTACTCTCTTCAACTTGCAAAAAAATCACTTTCTTAAACCATCATTTTCATCTTGATTTTTGAAATCTTGCTCTCTTGAATAGTGTTGTTGGAATGGTCCCATAGAGTCCTCTTTGGAGTGATTTCCTTTAAACCCACCATATGAACCCTTATTCTTTAGAGTGGTCTTCAATCTCTTAAAAGTAATTTTTCAAAACCTCCTTTCCAAAACCAATTTTCAAAAGGTCATTCTTTTTAATTTTCAAGTCTTCAAAACTTTCTATTCAATGTTGATCTTTACAAGTTTTGCACTTTTGAGTTTGTGGGTGAAATGGTTCCAAGGTAATCCTCTCTTGAGTGGTTTTCAAATATCAACTATAAGATCACAACACTCACTTGAGTGGCTTTCATAAAATGATTTTCAAAACATACTTTCAAGTTTCATGCATAAAACCATCTTTCCTAAACCACTAAGTCCAAACCCTAATTCAAAACCACCTTTCAACCCTAAGTTAACTTGACCCTAGGTCAACCAAACCCTAAGTTAATATAACCTTAGTTAATTAACCTAGATCACCTAAACCCTAGGTTAATCCAACCTAAGTTAGTTAACCCTAGTTCACCTAAACCCTAGGTTACCTAACCTAAGTTAGTTAACCCTAGTCCACCTTAACCTTAGGTTAACCTAACCTTAGTTAGTTAACCTTAGGCCACCTTAATCCTATGATAACCTAACCCAAGTTAGTCAACCTTAGGTCACCCTAACCCTAAGTCAACCCAACCTAGGTTAATAGGCTTCAAGGTTCAATTCAAAGACCCTCTTTTAAATAATCTTTTAAAAACTATGTCCACGACACATTTTTGAAGGCATCTTACTCTCTTAAGATTTAAAAAATCAACTCCAAAGTCTTTTCAAATATCCCCACACTCTATCTTCCAAATGTCTCCAAGAAGTTCTCTTAAATTTGTCTCAACTAAGATGGCTAGACCCTTAACATCTATCAAAAACTATTTTCCAAATGCTTTCAAGGATTCACAACCCTAAGATGTCCCTAACATTTTATGGTTAAGGATGCTAAAGGAAGGTGATACATCAAATACAACCTTCAAGGTTGTCCATATTAGAGTTTTAAAACCCAAAATATTTTTAAAAGCTCTTTCAAACATCATATTCTTAAAGCAACCCCAATCCTTCCATAGTTAGGATTGTTCAAGTACAAGTGAGTAATTTAAAAAGGGTTTTATAACCCTAAAGTTTTAAAAACCAAATAGAAGTCTTTAGCCCCTTTTCCAAACATGTTTTTAAAATCCATTACCCTGAAAGAGTTTAGTTCTTCAATGACTAACCTCTCAAAGGTAAATGAAACATTAAAAATACCTTTCATAAGGTGTTCAAAGACTATTTTCAAAAATCATTTCAAGACAAATTTATAAGAGCTCTTATGAGTCCAAATTCAATTTTCAAGTCCATAACCAAGTTTTCAAAATTCTCTTGAGTTACATTAAAAAATATTTCAAAACATTTCAAACATTCCGAGTCCTATTTTAAAGGCATTTTTCTAAAACTCTCAAGTTCTCTTTTTTCAAAGACCTCAAAGTGTCTTCACATCTTTCGAAAGAACACAAAGTATCTTCAAACCTTTCCAAAAACCTCAACGTGTCTTCAAAACTTTTCAAAGGCACCAATGTGCCTCTTTCCTATCGGGCTCTTGCCCGAACTATGAATGACTTGATTCTCGCTAAATGAGATACGTAGACAACTTAAAATGGTGCGGTCATAACCCTTATTCCAACCCAAGGTCCCTTTCTAAAATTTTCTATCAATTCAAAATTTCTATTTCGAATCCCTTCAAAACTCTCATATTTTCAAACATTTTTCTCAAGACTTGCATCATGCATTATTCATCCAAAAAGTGATGGCTAACCCCATTTTCAAAACTCTAAAGTGAATATTAAGTGGATAATGGTAACCGGTTATTCTAGTGAGTTAACAAAGGGTGATTAGACATGTAGATACTGAAAGGGCGGGGTAGGGTGATGATCTTAGGATATCTTCCCTACACGTAACCAACCCCTGGACCATAAATTTCTGTTTTCAAGAGACCAAAATGGAGTTATTTCCAAAAAAGGCATAAAACTTTTCAAAGGTTGCCAAACAACCTATTTTCTTAAAAACTCCTCTCTTGAGGAGGTTTTCCAAAACCTTTTTTAAAAATCCTAAGTTTTTTCTTTGAATTATACTTAGTTTTAGGTGACCTAACTCACATTAATCAAGTTAAGTGGCGACTCCTATTTTTTTAAAAAAATCTTAATTAATTCAATTTCAAGTTTAAACCTAGTCACACTTGTCCTTCTAAAAATATAAGTTCTAATAATAGAGTTTCGTGCTTTTTTTTCAAACTGACAGGACTTGATCAAAAATCAAAACGCGACATACATATATATACATAATTGTTGGGTTCATCTGTAAAGCAATCCAACTTGGACTTTGGGGTGAGAGAAACGGAAGTCTTGGAAGAAAATATTTGTGTGAGTATGAAGCTTTGTGTATGAAATATATATATATATATATAGCGCATGTACTGTCCTGTTATAAACAAATACATAAAAAAATTAATTCTATAATACTTAACCATTTATAAATGAATAAATAAAATTAATTCAATTTTTTAATGTTTCTTATGTAATGCCCATTATTGACTCATTTCAACCCGCTTAGAGTAATTTATTGGACACCTATCTCTAATCCACTCTAACCCTTTTCCAAATGAGTGCCTATATAACCAACCAATTACAACCTACTTATAAATTTGGATGAGTTTGGATGATTTCTAAGTGAGTGGATTTGGGCGAGTCCATAAATTTCGAGTTAGAATTGTCACTAGGGATGGCAACGGGACGGATTCGAGTCGAGTTTATTCCAACCTTACCCCGCCCTATTTAGAAAAACCCTTTCTCATCTCCGTCCCAAACTCGTGTGGGGTTGGGACTCAAAACCCGACCCCCACCCCGCCCCCGCCCCTGCCCCTGCCCCATTTAAAGATTATATAGCTAAAAAAAAAAAAAAATTTAAATCCCACTAACTACTATACTATACATGAATTAGGCATATACATAAGTATACATTCTACATTGATCCAAAATTTTATAGTTAAAATTTCACTACCTACACACTTAGTATATATATAATATTTTTAAAAATTTTTATTTTGCTAAGTAAAAAAAATTAATTTGGTAATCAAAGCAGGTTTGGAGCATTGGCGGTCCAAACATGCCGGCACTTCAAACTTGAGTCGCATTACTTTCCTACCTCCATAACCCGCTCATACCCCGATTAATTCCCCCAAACCCGCCCCCGCCCCATTGGGGCGGGACAAATTGCCATCGCTAATTGCCACCTCTAGGCTGACTGCAAAAACTAGCACTACTCGTCCCATAAAGTTTGCTGCTCGACCTGGAGAGAGAGAGAGTACATAAAAACACACGCGACTCTAGATGCTAGAGAGAGAGAGATCGTAGAGAGAAGGTTTCTACTCTCTGTTCCTTCCGTTTCCTCTGTTCTTGGTGAGTGGAGAGAGTACATCAGAAGCATTTCATGAATAAGGAGTTTCGGTTGAGAGAGAGAGAGAGAGAGCACAGTTTCGCATGGAAAGTTTGCTTCTGATTATAAAGCACAGTTTTGGGATATACATTCCCCTGTTCTTCTCTGTTTTCTGGTATGCCTGTTCTTCTACCTTAAGCTTTCAATCCCATGGTTTTGTGTAATCTAAAGATCATCCATTTCTCTTTCCCGTCACTTTTGGCATCTTTGAATAAACAAGTCCAATGGGTTGGAGTACCTTCTGTGTTTCTTGATCAGTTGAAACCTAGTTTTTACTTTACAAGAACGCTGGTTTCTGATCACAAGTCTTGAGGAGGCAAAGAAATTCCTGGTCTGTAATCAACATAATGTCATATTTTAGTTTATATGCATCTGCTGAATCTTGAATACATATATTTCTTGGATTTTCTTTGAACGGGTTGTTTAACTTCTGTTCGTCTTGGTGGTAATTAGTTCGTGGAAGAACTTGCCTGTGAAAAATTAACTTTTGATTTCTCAGGAAACTTTCCATGAATATACTTTTTTAAACAGAATCTTTTACGAAGTGTACCTAGGAGAGAGAGAGAGTCTGGTGCTCTGCTCTTTTTACTCTAGTTTTTACCGAGTCACTAAGAAGACCAGAGTAACAGAGTCCCTCAGAACAAAGAGTAGAGCAAGAACACACTAGAGTCTCTGATGCTCTGTTTCATTCTTTCCTCTGTTTTTTTTTTTTTTTATTTGTTCTGCCGTTGAGCCTCTGGTTATACATTCAACTTTTGGATGGTTCGTTTTGTATAATCTAAACTCCAAATGCTCGAGGTTTCTGTATTCTAACATATCTGTGAACCCTTAATAATCCTTAAATCATGCCTTGCTAGTTTTTGAAAAATCTTGAAGAACTCAGGAGCTCATAATGGTTACAGGAGGGCACGGGTTAAATGCGTGTTGACGCTCCTTGTTCACTGATCTTATTGGGCCACCTGTTTGTTCACTTAGCATTTGGTAGTGCTGTGGTAACGGATTCGCCCTCTGGGGCAGTAGCTATGACTCAAATTACGCATTTCATGACGGGTGAGAGCTCATATGGACACGCCCAGGAAGGTCGCTATTATCTGTCGCCCCTCTTACCTTATTGCCCAGCACAGAAAAAAAGAGAGCTCATATGCATGTGGTAATTATAATATTTGATGACTGTAATTCGTTATGTTTGGTTTTGGGACTGCATCTTTGATCTCTTTAAAATTTTGCATAATTCATTTTGGTAGTACCCATTTTTAATTACTTAAATTGGTAATTTGTTTGATCTCAAAGCATCATGTTTATCTTTTTTATACCAATTTGGATGTTAGCCTCTGTTTGTTTCAGGGGAAACTGGTTTTGAACAAGTCTTTGAGAAGTAACCTTCATTGTTGATCAGATTTTTTCCCATGAAAGTTGCCTTTTCTATCAAATATTTCCATCAAAACAACAGGTTTTTCATATTAATAGACTTTTCCATGCTGTCGTGGCGGTTGTGATTGAATTTTGTGAATTTAGAGTCAAACAACAAGCAGTCTCAATGAATTCGGAGCAAGAAACAGTAGGCCTGATGTCTGGACACAGTAGGGAACTGTTTCTTATATTGCAGTTCCTCGGTGAGGAAAACTTCAGAGAAACTCGTCGGATGTAAATTTATGTCCCCAACCATTGTTTCATTTCCATTTTTGAATTTCCCATGTTGCTTGTTTTATTGTTTCAATCATTATTTCTTGTTCCTTTTTTTTTTCTTTATCCTCTCTCCTGATAGGCTCGAACACGAGTAAGGCCTCTTCTTTGACATCAAGTATTTTGTGCAAAATGGGAATTGGGATGAGGCTGAGATATACATTTCTTGCTTCAGCAAATGGGATGACAACGATGATTCTAGGTTAACCATTTTTCAAATCAGGAAGCAGAAGTACCTTGAGGCATTGGATGAGTGAGTGAGAGCAATTTTCAGGAATTTTATTAAATTTTTTCTGTCTCGCTGTATGCAATTTTTAATTTAAATTTAGTGAAATTGACTACGCACGATTTTCACAAGGCGATAGGAATTCTTATGAACGAGCAGAAAGTTTTGTCTGACTCGGATCAAGGATCAATCAAAGAGATGACTGGCGCTTGGCATAACGCTTTGTTTGGAATTTTTCGGTGAAAAAAACAAGAAAAAAGAAAATTGTGAAGGAAAAGTGAATAAAAGTACTTTTTATTTTTGTTCACTTTTCATTAACATTTTTCTTTTTCTATTGGAAATCCGGATTCTAAGCTGAGCCTAAATGATTTCAGGTGTGAGTACTAAAAAAAAAAAAACAAAGTCTCTTGTAAATTCTTGTGTTACTTGATCGCACTTGTAAATCTGAATAATATTGCCAAACTTTTGTGGGTTCTTTCAGGAAACACAGAAAATTTACTCGGTATGCCAACTTAAAGATGCCAAGAAAGAAGCTGAAGGAATTTCTCAAGAAACTTTTGGAAAACAATCCCATTATCAGTGAGAAACTGCAGTTCCCTAAGATACCAGATTCAATTTTAATGCAACTCCACATTCAATTTTCATCTGAATTTGGGAATTTGAATCCTGGATTAAACGAAATTCAAGCAGATAAAGAGTACAAAGCCCAGAGTACTTAATCGACCTAATCAAATTCAGTCCTTGACACTCGTTTCTCGCGAAACATACGTGGTATGGCTTCAAATCCAGTAGTTGTTCCATTTTTATTTATTTTTTATCTAGTGGAATTTGTTTGAATATACTCATCACCTCTACATGTACATATTTATCTGCACTTTAACAGACTGAATTTACATTTTCACATAACTGTTTTTAAGACAAGTTCAAGCATTTACTATTTCTCTTTGACATTAGCAGCAAATGATTTATCCTCATGGTCTAAGGATTGAACCCTCTACTATGAAAGATGTTTATGAATTTTTGGAGAGCAATTCCCAGAATCATACTGTTTAGGGAGATTTGTAGGATCTATATCCTAGTTGGCAATTAGGTAGGAGCATTTTGTCACAACCCGCCAAGATGGCATATATGGTGTTCTTTAAGGCTTACTTAGCATATTCATCAAGAGAAAGTTGAATAAGGCCAGGTTCGAGGTGTTCGAGATTCAATCCTTAATTGTTCATACTTGGCCAACAAAATGGATAAAAGAGTTGTCAATTATTATTATTAAGAACTGTCTTGTGTCCTGCAAAGACCAAGCATCCCCCTAAATTACGGGAGCTGGCAGCAGGAGAAGAACAAATGAGAAATGACTTGAATAACACTAAACCTGAAGAGGCCGTGACATGTTTTGCCTTGTCCAACAATAATTGTTACCTCGGATCAGCATCTGGAGGGTCTGTTTCCTTATTCCACACCAAACCGTTTAAGGTATTCTAAAAAACAAACTAAAAGGTTGTTTGATACTGGTTTAATTGTCCTCTGTTTTACATGAGTGGTATTAAGAAAATGTAAGCTTCTTTTGAATTTGGTTTCCTTAAAGATGAGGAGAGAAAAAAAAAAAACATAGGGAATATATCTGGCCTGTGGTCAGTCTAAATTTGATTTAGACTGACCATTCCTAAATGTTTGATAATTGCAAACTATGGCACCACCTGTGGCAACATATATGCTTTCCCACCCTCAAGACTCGTTATTGTCGGCGTGGATGATTCAACAATCCAGATGTATTACATCCGTTTCAACAAGGTATGATATATCATGTATTGATGTGTATATATATCTATGGAATGATATTGTTGAACAGAAACTCTAGCATGCTGGTTCAAAAAAGAGAAAAGAAAAAAAAAAAGAGCTTTCATTTTGTAGGTTAAATTCAAGCTTTCGGGTAACTCTAGGAGAATCACTGGTCTAGCCTTTTCCACTGAGCTGAATGCACTTGTTTCTTCTGCAGCAAATATTGAGGTTAGAAAATGCACTCGTTTCTCAAGATTCTCAATAGAAAGCCCTTGCTTTGAGTGATATGGATTTTGATTTTCTAAGCTTTTTTTTTTTTGTTGTTAAATCCAGATTGTTGTCTGGGATTTCAGCGGTGACTTCATAGAAAAGAAGAGCGGTAGCTTCTTGCAGTTTGCAGGTGATGGGGAACCTACAACAATATTGGACACCCAGGTTCAGTTTCACCAAAATCAGATAAACTTGCTGTAAATGAAATGAAAATCGCCATATATGCAACAACGAAGCTAGAATGTAAAACGAGGCAGGTATCTTCATTTCACAGCACAAGCTCTGCTCCATTTCTATCAAATTTTTTTTTTGTTTTTTTAAGTTGTGCGAGTAGGCAATCAGCTGGCAAAAGAGGCTTGGCAATAGATGATTTTTCGGGGAGATATAGTTTCTAGGCTATCTATTGCTTTTGTTTTTGCAATGCCAGGGGTGCAAAGCAAATTCACCAAGAATTTCGCATGCAACATTTTCGTGTGACAGCCAGTTGGTGTATGCCGCCTTTCAGGAAGGAGCTGTTGCCGTATTTTCTGCTGCAAATCTCCAAGAATTATGTTTCATTTGTCTCGTTGCTTATCTTCCATCCATTGTCAGGTATTTGATGAATTGCTGAATTGCCTGTTACTATAGCTTCACTGGTATAGCTATATGTTGATTTAGCCTTGTTGTAGATGTATCAATAAAAGTGCAAGCTAGTAGATTTCACCTTGAAATGTGATAGAAAATTTTCAACTTCCCGGAAAATTTTTATGTCTTATATGATATTCCAAATAAAGCGTGAATACCATTAAATAACATTTCTATGAGATGTAATTTAGTAATTCACGACTTACAAAATTGCACAATGATATTGAGTTGGGGGTTTACTATCGGGGTTAGATTTTGGAATTAGCTTATGAATCATGGTGATTGAAGTAACTCAAAGCATGAACTAGCATATATTTGTGTGTGTGTGTGTGTATATACATTGTAGACATTAGCAGTGCTTGGGGGCCTAACCAAATTATTATGCTTGGCCTGTGTGGTTGTTGGCGACAATCCTTACTCTTTCTTCTTCTTCTTCTTCTTCTCTATAGTTCTCAAGTATGCCCACTTGTGATTGCTGCACATCCACAAGAACAAATTGTTGGTTCGAGTTAGTTCGGATAATCCTCATCAGCAGGATTGAGGCCTTCTTCAGTTCTTTGCTTATTCCAGTTTAGTTTCACCATATCAGCATCAAGTGGCATAGACCAAGAGGTACAATTTTGAGCAGAGTATTTGCAAGTTTAATTTTGTAATCTGTAGTATTCTACACTAGTATATATCATGATCAATTACCAGTCAATTTCCTCAGAATGCCTTCTTCAGTTCTATTTTTCTGCAAAGAATGTGAGTGATATTAATGCTTCTATTAGCACTTTGGATCTGTGCCGCAGGAATGCGTGTAACTATATTTATATGTTTCATTTTAGCGTTTTCTAAAAGAAGATGTTGTAAGCAAGGAGAAGCAGAATAAGTGTACTTATTCCATGTTCTGTCCTGCAATGGCTTGCCAAACTCTGGATAAACCTGTGTAATCAGAATCAGGTCAGCTTCGAGCGAAGAAAAGTATTTTATATTTTTACTAATTAGCCTGTTTGTATACAGGGATTGTTTTATGGTAGACACACTGAATTTGATTCAGAGTTGCTTTTGTTTGTTGGGAGAGAGGAACAAAAGAAAAAAAAGGGAATTGCAAATTTAGCTTGTTTTTCCCGTGTCAGTCAATTTCCATCTGTGGACAAGATTTGGTTTTACTCAGATTAGTGTTCTGGTTGATTGCAATCCAAAAAGAAAAAGAAGCAGTGGAACTTCAAAGAATTTGCCCTTTCTTATTCATGAGTTTTCATAGAAAATAGTGTAATTCTCTGTTTCTTTGAAACTAGAAAGGAGAGAAAAAGGAAAAAGAAGAGAAGAGAAGGTTATGGAAATAAACTTGTTACATTCCTCGGTGACTTAATGAGATAGGGACCTTGCAGGGTGAGGGCGCCGGTTATACCCTCCATGGCCTCACCGTGTTGATCAACAAGTGAGAGGAGGTTACTAATCAATCATAACCCAAAAAAAAAAACAAAAAGACAAAAAAGAAGAGAGAGAGAGTAAGAGAGATTAATTTATAAATGATGAATTTCCATGTATTCCATAATATTTATAAGCATATATACCCCTCTTAGTTGGCAATGATGCAATTTTGAGTTCGATCTTGCGGCTGCTTGGGCTTGAAAATTTGGTTTCAGCTGAAAGATATCTATCTACAGGAGACAGTATTGCTGCTTGACCAATTATTTTTCTGCTATTTTGCACACAGGTTTTACTGCTTGTCATGTGGTGGTGGTCACCTGCTGGGACATCATTCCAATATTTTTCTGGTTTTGTTATACTATATCTAAAGAGTTGTAAAATTCTTGCTTGTATTGATTGAATGTCTTTCCCATTTTTTTGTGTGTTATGGCTTTCCAGCTTTTGCTTTTCTTTTATAGACTTAGTTGGTCTCTGTAACAAATATATCGCCTCCAACCTTGGAGTACCTTAGTTTTAGGGTTTTCCCAGTTTTACTTTTGATTTGTTATACCCTAGGAGCGTATCCTTTCTTATCCTGAAAGCATTAGTGCTCAAAGTTCAACAATGGGGCACGAAGCAGTATGGTATCCAATATTAAGATGCAATTCCTCTCTGGTTACTTCGATGGGTTTCCTGGATTTTCAAGTTAATTTTACTTGCATTACCTTGTGTATACTATAGACCTAAATAGACCTAAAGAAACATTATAAAACAAACCGCAACGAAAACGCAAATATCTAGATAAAGTTATTACCCAAACAAAAGTTACCTACAACAGTAAAATTGCGAATTCCAAGGCTTAAAACATCGGAATTTGGCCAAAGACTGACAGCGTGCATAGTTTACTATAGATTTTAATCTTTAGCATGTCTCCAATCAAGCCATCAAATTTCATAGAATTCCCAAATTCAAATAAATCAGATTGCTTTCTGGGAGTTTCCTTCACAACCATTGATTTCTGTTCTTATTAAGTATGCCGGTGTGGTGTTGATGTTGCCTGCCATTTATGTGCAATCTCCACTGCACACTTTCTCGTTGTGGTTTAAGGAATTTTATTGTCATGTGTTATCTATATATTTATCAGTAATCAGAATCTGCTTGGTTTGTTTCAGATGGGATCTTCTCTAAAAGGTGCAAATGTATTCCCTAGGGGGCCCGGGGCATTTGAATGGTTAGTAATGCAGTCTTTTTTTTGCTTATATTGGGTCCTCGTTGCTTTGAATAGTTGAATCTAATTGGAAAGCTTTTGTTTTGTTTTGAAGGATTTCTATAGCGGAACTTAGGACAATGAAATAACAAGATGCTGAGAACACAAAAGGGAGCGAAAACTAGCAACAACATAATGGAGGCAATCAATCAATATAGATTGATTCGAAATAAAATTCAAATCCAATATAGCATCTATGGGTACATAAAAAATGTATTGGATCGATTCTGTTTAATGAATATATCCTATCGCAACTTCAAATATGAAATTTAAAGGGATAAAATAGGAAAGGATGCTCTGAATCATAAAACTATAATGAAATATACGATCAATCAACTTCCTCTCCTTTAATTTTTTTCTTTCCTCCCCCTCCTACTTCTTTAAGGCTGGTCAATTTCCATCCCCTTTATTTGACTTTCCCCCTCCTCATCAGAAATGACTGTTATTGGTGTCGTAAGGCGACGGGATCCCGGTGTCTCGTCACTTTGACCCCCCGTTCTACTCTCTCGTTCCCGAACGGGTATTAGGTGAGAGAATACATGTAGAACAGTTTAATTGTGGAATAAGTACTGCACCGCATCACTTAGCAGCACAACGTTTGTATTGTTCTCCCACCCCGTTTTCACTATTTAAGGTGCTCTCATTTTGCTCGCCGCTTTTACAAGAATTGCTTTTGCTTTTTGAATATTTGAAACATTTGATTAGGCTGACACTTAATCAAACTGTGCTCTCACTTCAAATCTTATTCATAAAGGCGGCATGATTTGTTATTAAGGAGATGGAGAATCTCCTTTTTTGTTTTGTTTTTTTGTTTTTTCCATCAGTGAACTAGAGATGAGACTGGCATTAACAGAAAGAGCATGTTCCAAGCATAAGAGAAATTGACCGAACCGAGTCCTTTCAATCGCCGACCTTGAATCAGGAGACAATTGTGGTCGTTGCTGCTGCCGTTCTTCTTCTGAAATATCGCAGAGTCGACCTTTTTAACAGATTAAAATCCCTTACAAGCGAGGGATATTTGTGATTGTGGACGCTTGCATTTATTGATCACCATCACATTCCATTCTGACTTTCCTTGTATCACTTTTCTAGTTCGGGCTCTGGATACACTCATATTTTTCAGAGCATTGGCTAGAGCCTGCAATTTTGACATGATATTTGTAATATATGGCCCACATGATATGGCACACATGACTTATCTGATATCTATCCGATATATTTATTGAGTTTATCATGTTAGGTTTTCTTGTCCTATTCCATATAGACCTCTTATTTTATTGGTCAATAAGAAGAAGTTGTTTCCTACTATATTTACTTGATGGGTTTGTAGAGTTCAAGTCTAATAAGGAAACTGGACCTCTCTCTGCCTATAAATATTCGCATATTCCCATCATTATTGTGTATCTAAAGATTGAGGGCCAATAGAGAGAAACTCAGTTTCTAGGAGATCGAGAAAGATATTGAAGTCAATCGTTTTAAGGTTTGCTCTAATGGCTACAGGTATGTTTTATGTATTTTCGCTGTATCGACATGTGAAAATCATGATTGTTTTAGATCTGGGATTTATAATTTATTATGAAAAAATCTGTGAATTTAAATTTACATGTGGTATCAGAGCTTTGTTTAAAACTTTTGTGATTTTCATGAAGAAATTAATTGATCTCTATAGCCTCTTCGGCCCATACGCTTATCATCCATATAATTGTTTTACTGGTTTAAAGCAAGATTTTGGTATGCACTGTGATGATTCTTGTACCTTTTATTGCATGTAACTGCTGTTCATGTAAATCGTACAATTTTGTTATTAAATTATTTCACTACAATATTCATTTTTGGCTTGAGTAGGTGAAATAAAATCAAGAATAGTGTCATATGTTTATGATACACGTCTTTTGCCTTATATATAGATGTATGAATGATGTTATATATATCTATTTTGTCTTATTATGAGCATTGTTGATTTGACGATACTTTAATGGCATATGACATTATGCAACGTTGTTCTATATCAATAAAGAATATTTTATGTGTGAATCTTGTCATGGTCAAAAAAAAAAAAAAAAAATTCCAGATTCTGCTCTTTCTAGACTCTGTTCTCTGTTAAAGGTGTAACCTTAGCTAATTGTTTTGGTCCATCATATTTTACTGTGGTGCCTCTGTTGCTCGGTAAATATCTCCATGGTGCCATCACTCAGCATTGCACAATATGGTACCCATACTAATTTATTACATGGGTGGTTATTTTAATTCTTGTGATTTTACGAATTAATGGCTATTATGAATTTCACTATCTGGGTGCATATGATGTTATTATTGGGCTATTCAAAGGACATTATAAAATAATTACTGGGCTCTTCTAAAGACCCCATAAAGGAATTATTGGGTCTTTTAATAACCCTCTTATGTAAATTGACGGGCTCTGTGAAAGACCCCTTTATACAAATTAATGGATTCTTTATAGACTCTATGATGTAATTATTGGGCTCCTCTAATTTGGACCTCATGATGTAATAGCCATAAAATATTAAGGTTATGCAAGGTCATTATTTAATTTGATATCTATATTATAACATAGTTTGGCAGCCGCTAAAGTGGCCCAACTAGTATGGTCCGTAGATATCAAATTATGTAATTGAATTTAATACTCTTACCCAAGTATTAAAATAATGACATTGCAAATCGCAGTTTTGATCACAAGAATATTAGGTTTGACCCAAAGGTGCACCACTTTTCACAGTGTTCATTAACTGGAATAAGATGATTGATGAATATCTCTAATTGGGAATGAAACTGGATGCCCAAAGGTAACAGACCTACCTAATTATGGATGTAACATTAATTAGTCTTATTAGGTGAAAGGGTATCACCATAATAGTTAAAGTAAATGGTATGTCATGATTACTACTCAAAGGAGAATCACGATTATACAACTTATTGCTTATTAGAATATGTACTTTATTCTAACTTATGATTAATTGTTAATTACTTAGAGCATTAATGTA